>APFE030118749.1:0-28181 GCA_000404065.3 Pinus taeda | reverse complement strand
CCCCAGTGCACACATTCCAAGGCAGTTAAGCACCCACCCGTGGGGTTTCTCATGGTATTTAGCCAACAGTATTGGGTTATCATGGTTTTTGGTCCGTGGTATTGATTATTTTATTATTATTATTGAGCCCCATGATCCTTGATTTGAGGAAGAGCTTGCCTATATAAAGCAAAGGAGATCATTTGGCTTAAGCATGTTTTTGGTTGAATATCTTGTGAGGGTAAGATCTAGTCTAGATCTAAATAAGGCGAATCTACTGATGGACTAAGATCTCTTCGGCGCATGCTCAGATCCGTAGATCTGACTGTCTGGGTTCTTTCTGAAGTCTTGAAATCATCTATGCCCGAAGGTACGCAGGTACAGTGAGTGAAAAGTGCGTACATACGCAGGCACAGAAGAGTTTCAGGTGCGCCGGTATGCAGAAGCGAAGAGGTTCAGGTGCGCCGGTACGCAGGCACAGAAGGGCTTCAGGTGCGGATGACCGCAGGCAGTTCAATGGACTCAGAGCGAAGTACGCAGGCTAGCAGTTGAGCAGAGTGCGTACTTGTATGCAGGCTAGCAGTTAAGCAGGGTGCGTACTTGTATGCAGGCTAGCAGTTGAGCAGGGTGAGTACGTAAGCAGGCAAGTAGTTGAGCAGGGTGAGTACGTAAGTAGGCGAGCAGTTGAGCAGGGTGCTTACTTCTCATAAAATCTTTGTTTATCATTGTTGTGTTCTGGGTGTTGAAGTAATGTCTAGTTTATGGTATTATGATCTTATGATAGCCGTATGAGAAGTGATTGAGTGTATCTTTATGTGATCTGATGAACTAGATCTGATTGATGACTCTCATTGTATATGTATTGATCTAGTGATTGGTTGATTCAGAAAGTTGTTTGATTATGAGCTTCTATGTGGTTATTGGGTCCAGTATGAAAATTGGATGAAATGTGGCCCTTTCAGATTATGTGTTGTGCTTCAGTGTATCCAGTATGAAAATTGATGAAACGTGGTACTTGGAGGAGAGAAGATTGTAGGGCAGCACCTACGTACTAGTATCTAAGCTAGTACAAGAGCTAAAGGGAAAACTTTGGAGCATTGTAGCAGGTAGTAGCCTGCGTACTAGTAAATGGATCGGCTAGTACAAGAGCAAAGGGGGTTGTAGCTCCCGTACTGGTATAAGGCTGCACCAGTACAAAATATTATAAAAGGATTTTCTTATTAAGAAGAAGATTGAGATGACTTGCAGCAGGTGGTTTTCTCCCGCATTGGGTTTCCACCTTATATCATGGTGTTCATGTGTCTGCCTTATGTGTGATGATCTATTCTATGTTACTGCATCTGTTAACTGATAATATGGTTGATAATGTTCTAATGCACTCATTGAAGATCAATTAACTTAATCATAAGAAGTTGTGGAAGTAGCATATATGAATCTGGTTATGGAAATGGAAAAGTTTTATTAATGTGATAATACTGATTCACCCCCCCCTCTCAGTATTATTTCCAACACAAGGAAATCACATCTTTATTGAAATATGGTTCTTGACAGTCACTAAGTTGCAGCATCACTCTCTTCCTCAACTATGCTTGATCCCTTCAACGTCAAATCATTTGGTCTCTGAAATCTAGGTACATGTCAAAGCATACATTTCAAGCCTCCACATCATTCTATCTATCATCTTGATGGGCACATGGATCCAATGGAAGTATTCTTATACTTGACAGTGATTTCGTTCTTCAAGTAGAGTAGGGTAGAAAAAAAAAAGAGAAATGAAAAATGAAAAATAAGAGAAAAATAAAAATCTAAAGTGAAAGCCTCCTTGGAGGCGCCTCATATTGGCTCATTGACTGAAAACCTCCATGAGGCGGTCAATGGCCTGGAAAGAAGAAAAAGAGAGAAAAAATATCCCTGGGTGAAAACCTCCCTTGTAGGTGCCCAGGGTAGGCAACTAGGGTGAAAACCTCTCTAAGGCGCCCTAGTTGTTTTAAAAAAAAATAAGGAGGAAAAAGGAGAATTTTTTGTTGCATTGCAGGTTTGTAGGAAGACTACAGAAAGCAGCAGAAGGTCTGAAGGAAGCTCTGAAACCAATAACAACACCTATCCTACCTTCCTTCACCTTTCTCCATCATTTTTGATATTCTTTTCACCTCACTGTGCTTCTTTTTCGAAAACTGTGTTTTCTACAGGAGGGCTTCTGTAGAAATTACAGAGAGCCAGAAATGGATTTTAAAAGAAGTTTGGGGAATAGGGAAGCTTCATAAAGGGTTTATAAATCCTCCCACAGTCTTAAAACCTCTCTTCCATCATTTTTAAGTCCACATCACACCCCAAGCTCATTTTTTTTACTGTCCAAAAAATTGCGGGATGCTCTGATACAAAAATACATAGAGCATAAATTTGTTTTTTCTCTAACTTGAAAAAAGTGCATCAATTTAAAAAATTGTTTCATGGGGAGTTGCATATGGATGATGGTAGCATGCTCAAACAATTTTAGCAAATTCTAGTGCACGATTACCAAGAAATTGGCCTCCATCACCTTCAGCCATTTTTGCATTTTTTCCATATTTGTGCATCCATTTAAAATCCTATTTCATGGGGAGATGCATATGGATGATGGTAACATGCCCAAGCAATTTCAGCCAATTCCAGTGCATGGTTTCCAAGAAATCCACCTCCATCACCTTCATCCATTTTCATTTTTTCTCAAAATCCATGCATCCATTGACCAAAATGTTTCTATGGGAGGTGCATAATGATGATGGAAACATGCTCAGAAAATTTCAAGTCAATCTAGTCTACTGTTTGGGAGATATGGACAAACCAAGTCACTGTCCCATTAAAATCTAGCATCAGCAGCATGAGGGTGCAAATCCGAAGGTTGAAGCAGAGTCCTGAAGATCAAATCTAGCTAGTAGATACCTGCACAAAGCAAACAAGCCACACATTAGACAACATAATGCATGCAACAAAGGAAATACAACCATGCAGTAGCAAAAGGAGCCAAAATGCCTCACACCACATACATTCAATTCACAGGTAAGTGCCTAAACCCGTTCCTCTATTGCATCTGTGTAATTTGAAACTGCATAAATGAATGAAATGGTTGGGATTAAGCTAGAAAGGTGGTCAGTCTTAGCTAGTTCAATCATGCTCATCCAGAGATCACATTGCACATGTGTCTAGTCAACTCATGGAAAAATCTAACAGTCAGGTAGTGGCGGTTTTTTTGAGCTCAAGCGCCAATAATGGCAAGTGATTACGGGCAGAAAACATAAAGTCTCATGATGACACTGCAGTAGGGACCAACGGTCTAAATAATGAAAACGCACCCTTTTTTCCACATCACATCATCGCTGGAAATATCTCTAGTGAACATAAGTACTCTGCCTCGAACTCATTCACCACCTTTGTTTCCATTTTATCATTGTCCCTGTAGCTACAACAAGCTCTATACGACCTCCATAGCCTCAAAACCATCATTCTATGTCGTTTTCTACTATCGGCATTCTACAGGAGTAGTAACAAGTTCTATAGGAGCACCTACAGCTAGTTCTATAGGAGGGACAATGAGCTATTTTTTACAAGAAAACGCGGGTTTTTGTAAAATTTCTGGCTTAAGGAGGTAGGTTCCATGCATACCCACCTTGATTATCAATATGTGCAAGGAATGTTATCATTTTAAGGAGGAATTGAGTCCACATAATAAGGGGAATTACATAAAAAAAATCTGTCTGTTTAAAACAAAAAAAAAATAGTACAAACCCACTTTGCATAAATCATATATATACAAGGGGTGATGCAATTTTAAGGAAGGATTAAGCCTGAAAAAAGAAGAGGAATTGAATTCAAAAGCTCTGCCTGTTTCTTAAGAAAGAAGAGAAAAAACATAGTTTTTATTTGTTTCATGTTTCTGCAAAAGAAGTGATGCAATTTTAGGGAAGAACTAAGCCTGAAGTAGAGATAAATTGCGTTAAAAAAAGGTCTTCCTGTTTCTTTTAAATAATAATAATAATAATATAAAAAAAACACAGTTTTCCCCTGTTTTCACTTTTTCTTCAAAATTCTTGTCTCCATCTCTACATTTGGTGTTCAGAAGGGGTATAAGCAATGACAGGAGGATTTATAGACTCCAGCATTAAGTTTAAGGCACAGAGTCTAGATCAGTTGACTCACCATGGGTTAATTAAAATTTTAGTAGAAGAAGCCCTCCATACATTCACACTCCCTATAGCATGCGAAGTCTTGAGAAACATGACAGCAGAAGGTGACATAAAAGCCCTCACCTATGATATCAATCCTTCTAACAGTGAGGAAGACAAGCAGAATAGGAAGAGTAGTGGAAGGACATGGACAAGAAGGCAGGATTTTATGGCACACATGAGCAGACCACATCAGAAGCTTGGGATGATAGGGAGGCCACCAGGGCCATCAAAGAGAGGAGATAGACTAGTTGCTCAGAGGATGAGCAACACATTTAGTAGGGGGGTGATGATGAGACCCATAAATGGGTAATTATATGGGCTCATTTGGCCTCCGAACTTAGCTTAATCCACCATTCTCATTAGTTTATTGCATTTTTTTTATTATATTTATGCTAATAGAGTGAATTGGGTTAGTCATTATACCAAGAAGTGTAATGTGTGCTTTATGCAGATTTTCGGTCAATTTTGAGACAAAATCAAAGCTTTAATGAGCATTTGGCAGCCAATATTCAAGGAAAATAAGGGAGAGGATTTGTAGGAGGTTTTTCCCCTCATTTATGACTCACTACCTCGAATCCTCCTTCAGAAACTCGGAGCACAAGCAACCACATCAATGCATCCAATGGGTAGTCGAGCAAGTGAAGAAGAACCATTGTCTATCTCCAGTCTTGGGAGCCGAGCCTCCTTGATTTTAGGAGAGTTGTTAGAAGCTATAGTTTTATAAATAGGAGAGCTTAGGTGCTCAATTTTTTTAGTCATATTTTAGCCAGTTGTTAGTCAAATTTTCGCACTTTTGCGCAACTATTGTGCAACTCATTTTCGAGCTTCCTTTTTATGGATAGTTCATGTAATGTGACTTTTATTTTTGATAATGGAGATGAAACAATTTTTGAGCCAACGCTAATCTCTTTTAGAGGGCTAAATCTCTTGGGTTAGGGCCCAACCCAAGCTGCCCAGCACCTCTTGCTTTGTATTTGTGTGTTTTTGCTTCAGCTCATGAGTTAAGTTCTGTTACATAGATTCATTTTACCTTGTTTAGATAGGTTGCTTCTAATGGTTTGCATAGTTGTTTTTGTTTCAATTGCTGAAGTAGGTTCATACAGTGATAGGATAAGATTCAAAATGGTAAACAACAGACCCTAATCTCTTTTCTCCCTTCTGGGATCATGATTTGAGGTCATGGCACCACTGCTACCACCAAAAACACAGTTTGCTCTTCCATGCAATTTCTAGTGTGATGACTTGATTTGAAAGTTAATGTATTTCTTCAGATTCAGTTCGGAAAGATCATTTCCTATTTTTACAATATATCTCTTTGCATTCTTTTCTCTTTAAAGGTTATTGTTCAAAATTTTCTGTTTCTAGGTCAGAAATTAGGTCACTTAGAGATATTTCTGTTTTCATGGTATAGATAGTCCTTTCTCTATTTAGTTTCAGTAAGTAGATGTGCAGGTCTCTTGTAGGACACCTTAGCTTCCCATGCATCCATAAAGTAGCCAGCATCAGCTCACTTCTCATAAATTTCACAAGCCATTCACAGCATTTCACAAGCCTACCCTATTTTCTGCACTTTTTCCATAAGCTTCCCTCTTGCCATTTGAACAAATCCAACCATCATTTTTCCTCTTGATCTTCCTTGACAAGCTCTGGACACCTTAGCACATTCCTCTAGTATTCAGCCACGCTTTCCCACCATTTTTCCACTCTTAAAACCTCTAAAAATAGCTCTCGGCATCCTCCTGTAGATCCTCCTATAGATCCCCTACAACCTCCTATAGAATTTCTTGTGATTGATCTTTCGAAGTCTGATTACAAGGGAAGTCTTTAGAAGGTTACCAAAGGCCTCTTAGGACCCCTCCACACCTTCTTACACCTCTGCAAGAACCAAATGCACCTTCCTTCGCCACCAAACCTTTGCCATAGTCACAAACAAACAAAAGCTCATGCATAACAATTTCACATAAAACACATAAAAACACAAAAAGATGTTATTTTCTCATTTTCTTCTAGGAATAGCTTGAATAGATGTAATTTACCTTTTCACTAGTCAATGGCACTCACCTCACCAATTTTCATCCCTTTTTCTGTAAAAGTAGGGTTAGTTGGAAGAATTAGGGTTTGCTAGGGTTTGCGTTACACTTAAGTCTTCTTTGTCTTTCTGCAAATAGAATAGCCTCTTTAGAGTTAGCTTTCTTTCATCACAACTAAAAGCTTCTTTTGATAATTCATAGAAGTTGGCTTAAGATCCTAGTTATCTTGCGCCAGCTGGCCAAGTGACAGCCTACAGTAAGAGCTAGTACTTGTTCATACAACACCATCGCTTCCAAGTTTGTTACAAACTACCGGGTTGATAAAAGTAAAGTAGGAAGCCCCAGGAATTTCTGCAATACTGGTGCTCACCAATGATGAGTAAACCATCTAGTATTTCTCTACCCACCTCTACTCAAAACCCTCAATCCCATACTCGTGTGGCTTTTGCTTCCGAGATAAATGTCATTTCATGTGATAAAGGAAACTCTTAGTAGCAACCAAGAAGCAATAAGAAAGGAAAAGGTAAGAAAAATAAAGATCCCTCTCCGCAAGATAAACTAACAAACCAGTCTTTTGATGAGAAACAGAAGCCTCGATATCCTTTCTTGATTTGCAACGAGAAACATTTTACATGTGATTTTAGTCACTGTTCTAAAGTGAATCAATTTCTTACATCCTCCACTTCTCACAATGTTGACCTACCAATTTCCTAATCAAGAGACTCATATGGTTGCCTAGGACCCATCTTCCTCTAACATGGTTTTGATGCTTTCCTCCTCAAAGCCGAGATCTAATATTTTCGTAGCTAGTTGGAATAGGGATTAGGGTATTGTGAATCCACCAAATGCTCAGGCAATTGATCAACCTTCCAATTGGGCACCATCCTTGTCATATCCCACTCCATCTTCGATTCCTACTGAATTGACTATTAAACCTTCGAAGGCAATTATTCATAAGTCTACTTTCAATCCTTGTACAAGGGCCACTCAGAATTATAATGTACTTAATAATTTCTCAGTCTCCATCAGCTATGTTGATTCTTGAGGTTTTGTAAAAATTCCCTACCTAAAAGAAATCTTTACTTTCATCTATCGGATGTGTGGATCCATCAGATTCATGCCTCATTATTTTCTCTCATGAAAACTACACCCCTTGACTTCTAGCTCAATTAGTTTTTATAATCCAAGTCATTTTCTTCGATAAGAATATTCAACATTATATCATGGATGAGGGAGCATTGACTTGAATTATTTCCATGTCTTGTTGGAAGGCGATTGGTTATCCTCAATTGAGTCATTCACCTTCCACATTGAAAGCCTTTAACAGAGGAACATACAAATCTTATGGGATTTTGAACTCCCTACAAGTTGAATTAAGGGGATAAATTGTGTCCATAGAAGTCAAAGTTACTGATGTGCCTCTTGATTACTATCTTCTATTGGGACATACTTTGTTTTATGCCATGGTTGTTTTTGTTTCGACATACTTTCGTATGATCACCTTTCCTCATAAAGGAAGGATTATAGCCATAAACCAACTCACATTTTTCACCTCTGATTTACATGTTACTACATGTGTCCCTCTTGTAGGGGAAAATCTACAATCATATCGACATGTTGGAGTTAGATTGTTGAAGGGTTCTTCACTTATGTGAACCTTCTCACTCCCTCCTCCGTTCCTTCCTGATAGCTTATCTTCGATAGCCTATATCAACTTGATATCATCTTCTACTATCTTGGCCAAGCCATAGATTCTATCAGATGAAACTAACATCCAAAGTTTTGGTGACTAAATGTCGCTAAGCCCCATTATGCTAGATTACAAATCCATTTATTCATATTTTGAGCTTTCTTCCTTTGATTTGATGAGTTGGGTAGAAATATAATTGGCTTATGGTGTGCCTTCCGATCCTTTCTTGCATCTATTCCCTACCAATGAAAGCATCATGGAGATCATGATGTTGAACAATGCATCGCGAGATGAACATCACCATCATTCCTCCTTACCTGATTCCATTGAGGATAGTTTCAGTGATGTATACTCGCCCAATTTGGTCGAACTTTTTACGAATTATGTGCCTATTCATGAGGTCAATTCAGAAAATAACTTCTTGCATATCGAAGAGACGATACCTCTTGATATTTCCATTGTGCTAGGTGCTGTCTAAAATCTACACATTGGATCATCTTGTTCTCCATTCGAGATCGAGACTTATCAAGCCCTTTCTCATGAGTTTTGAGATGTCTTTCCATATACTATTGTAGTGGCTGCAACACCCTCCAAAATTTGAGCCCACATCCAATTTTTGGGCCTCCTTTTAGAGTTTTACCTGATGTTTTCATGCACTCAGGTTCACCTCGTGAACTCGTGTGATTTTTTGCACCCTCCTTTCTTGATCATTCAATGAACAACTTCTTGTATGTTGGTATCAATGTCTTGTTTGCAACCATGTTCTAGTCGTGCATAAGGTCTCCACTTCGTGTGCACGTGTCATGTTCACTAGGTAAGCATATGTCGCATTCACATATGGAGTCGTATGCGCTATTGTGCAATCGTCATCATGGTTGTCCAATGATCGATCACAAGCGCCGCACTTGTCACTCGCACCATCAGTCAATCATGTTGAGCTTGATTTTTTGAGGTGTCTTGTCATTAAGTCATGTGAGTGTGTGTTTACAAGGTTGCGTATGAACCATTTCACTCTCTCACACACAACCATTTTTTCTCAAATTGGGATGACTAGATCACCCTCTCATAGCCTAACCATCACCCCATCATTGACTCGATCGATTATCACCAGAGAAGTGTAGAAGAACCCAAAAATACATTTCAAGCTGCATTGCCTGCAAGCTCATCAGTCAACCTTCCTATTGGTCAACTAGACTAACTCCCCTAAACAATTATGTAGAGGGTACAGAGCATGCCCGCTCCACTAACTGAAAAAATTGTGGAGAGAGGTTGGACAAACACCCTATGCGCGTCCCTCCCTCCGTCAAAAAATTGCACAGTTTTCCCAGCCAGTCATTAGTCAGCCTCTCGGCTACTCACCCAGAAAACTATGCAGATTTCCTGAGAAATCCCTCTACAACTCATAAACTATGTAGAGGTGGTCACAAGGTCAGCTTCCTAGCAACTACATATTTTTTCCCACTAGTTGCTTCCATAGCCTGCTCCCAGCTCCCTCGAGGAACAACATAGTTTTTGTTGCCAAGCTTCCATTGCCTACTCACTCTAGAAATTGCACATATTTCACTGCCAAGCCTTCATGCAATTCACACTACTTTCCTTCAGAAATTGAGCAAATTTGTCCTCTAGCTGAGCCAGATATCACAGACAGTCACTCCTGATCCAAATTTCCCATCTCCGCCTCCCGCTGACTTCTGCGCAATTTTCACCAGCATTGCTCAGAGCCTGCATCCCAACTCGAAATTTGCCTCGCATGGTTTTTTAACCTTGTCCTCTCTCCCAATCACCTGCATCCGAAAACGATCATGCATCATGGTAGACTAGGAGTTTTATGGATTTGATGTCATCTCGTCCTGAGTGATTGCAAATAAAAGTACATGAATAGACATAGCGTGACGACAATTAGGATGAACAAGGAGAGTACATGCAAAAAGATGTGTTCACGAATGGACGAGCAAACAATCCATGCAAGGAGATGTGTTCATGGATGGACAAACATGTGAAGATGTGTTCACAGATGGATGAACATGCAAAGATGTGTTCATGGACAGATGAGTGGATGAACATGAAATTTTCATGAACGGTCAAAGATGTCAAGCATGCCAAAGTATAAGAGAGGAGAAATGTGGGAACGCAACATCAAGTGAACCCAATCACCATCGAAGACTCTGCATGCCATACCATGCGGAGGTGAAGCTGTGATACACCACGAGGAAATCCATCTCTCATTATCACTCCATCTCGACATGCACACTAGCAACAGCATGAACGTACCAACACTGTCATGTTGAGTCGTGTCGTGAGTCATGTCAGCCACATCATTATTGTGGGCGATACTATGTCAATCAATGTAATGTAACGTGGATGTCCAAGAGACCCACTTGTAATCTAAAGATTCATGTAGAGTTGAAAAGTCATGAATGTCAAAAAGTCATGAGTGTAGTCAAATAGTCACAAGGGTTAGTTTTACCCTTGGCTATAAATAGCCCTCATTTGTACATGCAAAAGACTTTTCACCTTGGCTCCTCTCACATATCCTTGAGAGTCTGTAATCATTTCTTTGTGGAGCAAGCAATGGCTCCAACACCCTGCCTATGGTGTTAGTAATGTAATGGTGTACTAATGTGCCTTGTAACTTTCGCTTAATTGAGAATCCTACTAACATGTCAACGCGTTTTTACACATGTGTTGTAACTGTTTGTAACATTTATCTCGAACACTGGTAATACATGTTGCTTTAACCTATGTTAAACAATTAAACTCGTTAATTTGTTCTAATAAATATATTTATGAAAATGTGTTGTATAGGTTGTTAACAATGTCCTTCCCATGTTGGTTACCTCCCTAGATATCAAAAAAAACCTTTCATGTAAACCTGTTATAATAATTGTCACACTCGTGTGGACTATCGCGGTGGGTGTTGTACGTGTTACCTTCCCTTGTGTGTTGTGACTAACACATCCGTGTGGATTGCTCCTCCGGAAGATGTGCACGTCCTATTATGTTTTATGTCTCTAATAGAGTTGGGACTTCCTCCCTTCTGACTTGAGACTCAATCCCACCCCTCTCTCTGCAGTGAAAGAGCATTGACACAAGTAACAGTAGCACTCACGACGCATGTGAACCTCGCCATTCAAAGACAAAAGAGACCACTTTCACATGATGAAAAGAAAGAGCTCAGGGATATCTTTAAGATAATGGAAACCAGACCATCATACCAGATGGGACTCCTACACCAAATAATGTGAGGTCTAGTTGGGACTTCATACGGGGGAGATCCCCTGATGTTAGCGGTTTCAACAATGTCAACATTTTGGTGCTAGAAGGAGGGCCAGATGACAAGCCAAGCCCGTACATCTTGGTTAAATCTCTTACCCATTGAATGAGACACAATTCATCCTCGTGAGGTATTTCTCTCATCTCTCCCTTAATCAGTTATCAATCCCCAATGAGATTCTCAATCACTTGTCCTTGTTAAATTTTGACGGTGAGGATAGAGCGTACGTAACAGAGCGCATTTATGATTTTCTTCATTTCTGTGAATCCCATGAAATCGATAGTGATGAGCTTGTTTGCATACTATTCTCCCTTAATCTTGAAGGTCCTACTAATCAGGGGTGTCATACCCTGCCACCTACTTTCGTCCATTCCCTTCTCACTTTCCTCAAGGAGCTCCATCAAGCCTTCGATGAGTGTGACCACCAAGATGTCCATGAAAAAATATATTGTTTAAGAATGAAGCCTGGCAAACTAGTTGAGGACTTTGCCACTCTCTTCCTTCACCTCTGTCATGAAATTCTTGAACGGTTTGTGGACGTTGACTTCATGAAACAAAACCTAAAATGCTTGGTTCATTTCTCCCGAAACGGTGAACCTCCTGATTTCCCTTCTTCCTCGTCTCTTGCGGATCACGAGACACCTCATGTCTCAAAGAGGGTTCCCCCTCGTAGTGACCGCAAAGCTAAGAAATTTGCGTAGTGGGTACTCCCTTGCAGCGTTTTTAAAGCTAAGAAATCTATGCAGCATGTACCCCATCGTAGTGGTTGTAAAGATAAAAAATATGTGCGGCATGTTCCCAACCCATCTGCTTGGTTGTATCCTGCCCCAACAAAGGAAATTCTAGAATGGTTAAGAAAGCTTAAGGAGCAAACTCATCCCTCCATTCTGCAAGAGGACATCACCATTTATAACCCAAGTCTTGAGTGTAATCTACATCTCTGTCATCCTCCATCATCTACAACTCATGAGTCCTTGCACCATGATTCGCTTGATTCACATGCTAGTAGTGCAAGCTCTCTTGATTCTTGAGCCGATGGCTCAAGTTGCAATCATGTACAAGGAAGTCTCATCATACAAGTGAAGGAGCAGGATGGTGAAGACACAATAAATTCCTCTCAAAACATTGATCTTCGATTCTTGATCGATTCTCGATCCGCGAATCTTGGTTAAACATCATGCACAATCAGTTCTTTCGATCAACCTCTAGTCTTGTGTTGTCATCACTCCCATGCTTCCGTATGTTATAATGAATGCCAAAGCACATCATATGATCTACTGTCATCTCATGTATGCTCTAACTAAGATATGGAATGTGCACTGCTCAAATCAAACATCCATATCGAAGCTTCCTTTACACCTCACTTGCCCGTGTGTCCTATCATTCATAGTGCATCAACATAAGGAAATGAGGTTGTCCATGATGAAAATACTCTCAACACACAAGACTCTTCCTGGTCGTCATCATCTTATGTGTTGCATGAAGACCACTCTTCAAGTTGCCTTGCTGAAAATTTTGATCAAGCATGTGATAGAGATGACTGTCATCCCAAGAACAGTTTTGACATTAGTAATAGCAGCCATCCTCAAGCCATGAATGATCTGGTTCACATGTCAAAATGAAAATTTTCAATTCTAGAAAGTTCTGGGATGTGCCAGGGAGTCGAGGCACTTCAACATCCATTCATGGTTATGTTAGGACTCCGCGACTCTGGTAAGCCCATCGAACCAAATCTAATCTTGTTTCTCATGCTTAATCCATCTATCTACATGGTTGCACTCGACGTGGATCCCCATGTAAAGAATATTTACTATTCTAAGTGTGATATTTCAAAAGTTCAGATTTTTTCTCATGATCAAATCCATAAGTCCATTACAGTATGTCTATGTTCATGCACCTCTCTTACATCCAATTTGAGTTGGGAGTGTTTGTCCCTCATGCAATCATAGGACAACAAAGTTGATCATCTCAAAGACTATCTTTATCTAGAATCACACTTATCGGACGTTCTCTCTCATAATTAGCTCCTTGGTCTTTTTGCAATTTTTTCACGTCAAATCTACCCACTCATCACACCAGCAATCTCTGTGTGTGATGATGAGCACACAACCTATCGCGTGAATCAAGTTACTCTCATTTCACCACATGCCAACTAGTTTCGCACATTCACAGTGCTGGCATCCTCTCTACACTTCTATGATGATTATGATGCCTATGCACTTTTTTAGTAGTTGTAGGTCGGTGTTATATCATGTCTAGTGGACAACGAACTTGGTTCCCTAATTCATAGCATTCGCACGATTGTTCAGAATTTTTCTTTGTTTATGTTGAACTGGGAATCTGCCATCTCGACTAACTGGTCTCATTTTTCCTCTACCTTAGCTGGTTGTCATGCAGTTTATCATTTTCCCAACATTACATCTAATGAAAGTCTCTTTGCACGCTATGATCTTCACCGTGTAACATCTTTATTATTAGACTTCTGCCAAGTAAGTGAGGCACTTTGGCCTCTGTTGATGGCTATGGAAGGCCCTCGCTGTCTTGACATGACCGACGAGAATGACCAGATCTATCTATCTGTATCAGATGCCCATCATGATCCCCTCTCTCAAATTAGGAATCCATCTTCTCAAAGATCACAAATCTTTAAAAGCAACCATAATTTTTTTATGATCCAATCGTTGAATGGATGGAACAATCTTACTTGGCGAGTCATGTTGCACGTAACAGGCTTCAGTCCTTCCTCTCACTCACTAAGAAAATTCGTGTAGAACAACACACAGTTGCAAGAGACCTCCGAGGTTTGTTGAAAAAATGTAGTCACGAAAGAGGTAAGCATGTGTGTTGGGTGGTTGTGACACATTCTTCCACCCACAAGCGAGATCTTCTCTCTCGTGTGCAAGTTTGTCAAGTTTTTTCGTTTTTTGTTCCACACTATTTTTCATCTATTTTAATCATTTGTATCTTTGTGACTGTAGGTTGGGTACTCCTACAATGGCTTCACTAGAAATTTCATTTCAGGTAACCCTAACCCTTTACCGTAGGAGTAGGATTAGTGTTTTCTTTTTCGCTTGTCTTTGCTTTGTGGTTTGCATGTTTGTTTGCCTGCTGACTTGGTTTAGTTTGTGTGCCTGTCGCTTGTTTTGATTTTTCCTTTTTTTCTTCCCTTGCTATTTTTGTTTTCCCTTGGTTTCTTTGATTGATACCTTGCTATTATTGTTTCCTGGAAATAATTGCTACCATATACTAAGTTTTTGGCTTTGATTGAGTATGTGGCTAAAATCTAAGAGACTTGTGACACGACAACACTTGGCCAATCTTGCATCCATCTTCTCTATGCTTACTTGTAACCTTTGGTTGATGAAGTTTTGATGGAAAATACAAACCTTCTGCAAGGGGAAATTTGGTCCAACTATGAACCTACATCCACACTGGGAAAGCCCATGCTTGTATTCAGCCATTTGCTGTGTGTGTGTAAGCTTCTCCAACTAGTAGAAATGGAGAAAGGGAAATATATAAATGAGAAAACCTATGTCAGAGATATTATATGCTTCTCTAAAGTAACAAACTCTCCTGCTCTCAATAAATCGGGATCCCTCTTCCACCCAAAAACAAATAAGTTTCGATGCATACTCCTCTTGAAAAAAATACAAAGGCAAAAGAAGAGAAAGGCTTCCTATGCAGAGAGGTGAAGCATGCAACTCCACTGGGGACTAGCCAGCATTGCGGGTAGTGAGCAATGTGTGTCTTCCCGTATGACCCCGTTGTGGTACTGTCCAGGCCTAATGGAAGTAGAGGAACACCAGAGATGAAAACTTGTACTCAAAATTTTCAACTCTTGAGGCAAACTACCCTCCCCGATTTTGAAACACTGTGATCAAGTTGAAACTTTTGTTTTGTTCAAATGAGTTGGAAAATGGTTATCATGTTTGTCCATTGGGTAAGTGGGGAAACGAAAGTAAGCTACACAACAATTCAGTACTCCCCAAAATACCAAGGCCCTGTGCTATCAATCAACCAAAAAAGATAAGATGGAGTTCTACCAGTGTGTCGCCAAGTATTGTAGTGGCAGCAACACCCTCCAAAATTTGGGCCTACATCTAATTTCAGAGCCTCCTTTGAGATTTTTAATTGATGTTTGCATGCACTCGGGTTTACCCCATGAGATCATGTGAATATTTTCACCCACCTTGCTTCATCGTTCAACAAACAGATTTTGTATGTTGGTATCAATGTCTCACTTGTGACCATGTTCTTGTCATGCACAAGGTCTCCACATCCTGTGTACATGTCGTGTTCATTAGGTGAACGTTTGTTGCATTCACACATCGAGTTGTATGCATTGTCCCGCAAGCATCATCGCAGTAATCCAATGATCAGTCACATGCATTGTGAATGTTGCTCTCATCGTTAGTCGGTCATGTTGATCATGTGTGTCTTCATGTTTTGAGGCATCTTGTCATCAAGTCATGTGAGTGTTTGTTTGAAAGGTCCCATATGCACTATTTCATTCGCTCACACACTTAGTCATTTTTGTTGAAATCATGATGACCAAATCATCCTCTCAGAGCCAGACCATCACCCCGTCATAGACTTGATCGACTGTCACCAAATCAGTATAGAAGCACCCAGCAAGCCATTTCAAGTTGCACTTCCCACAAGCTCATCAATCAACCCTCCTGCTGGTCAAAGAGGGAGTTTGACTGGGCCGTTAGCCCAATGCTGACTCCCCTCAAAAATTTCACAGAGGCTACAGAACATGCCTTCTCTGCTGACTGAGAAAATTATGTAGACAGGTCGGATAGACACCCAATGCCCGTCCTTGCCTCCCTCAAAAAATTGTGCAATTTTCCCAACTAGTTACTAGTAAGCCGACTAGCTACTCACTCGAAAAATTGTGTAGATTTCACGAGCAAGCCCTCTGCAGCCCAGCAATCTGCTCAACTCAAAAACTTACGCAGAGGTGGTCAGTAGGTCAGATTCCCTGCAACTGTACCATTATTCCCACTAGCATCTCCCATAGCCCGCTGCCAACTCCCTCCAAAAATTGTGTAGTTTTTGCTTCCAAGCTCTCACTACCCGTTCACTCGAGAAATTGCACATATTTCCCTGCCAAGCCTTCCTGTAGCCCGCACTGGTTCCCTCTCAAAATTGCGCATATATATCCTCCAGTTGAGCCAGATTTACCCAAATTTAAATAGGAACACAACAAATTACAGATATAACCATAAATAAAGAGATACAACAGAAATAATACTTCATTTCATTAATGTAAAATACTGAAATTTGCTTACAAATAGAAATGGAAATAAACTAGCTCAGTCAATGGTAGCTTATCTCTGGGGAGAGATGTCGCTACTACATGCCTTTGAACTATCTTACAATGAGGTTCAAAGGCCTATTTATTGTTTAGAAACAATGTAAAGCCCTAAACATCCGAAAATATAACCCTAGGAGATGAAGCGCCAAACTATGGGTCCCATTTTGGGTAAATTGGTACATCAACTTCCCAGGTTCATAACTTTGGCATATGATCTCCATTTGACACACACAATACCTCATTAGAAAGAGTTGTTCGAGGACTACAACTTTGGGTAGAGAAACATTGTTCCATGTACCCATGTCGCTCAATTTTTTCCCAAAAAAAACATTGTTTATGGCCTCAAAATGACTATGAAGTTGAGGACCCAAACAACTGCTAAAAATAGTAAGTTGTGCTACAAATAAGGAAACTGAAAAACTAAAAGAACCGTTGGTGGGGGTATAAGTGGAATTGGTGGGTGGCCACCAATATCGACCTAGATTATTCCTCCCCCATTAAGAAGCAATGGTCCCCATTGCGTTGAGTTCCTCCATGAGATGAGGAAACTTCTGCTGAACTTGTTCCCTGGTGAGCCACTTGCCCTGGTGAAGGAGTCAGCCTGCTTTAGCAACTCGATACAGTTGGATCTTATGCTGGTGAGTGTGCTTGATCTGTGTGTCCATGATTAGATCAATTGCAGCTTGTTCCATGCAATATGGATTTAACTTTGTTGGTGTGAGATGTTCTGCGATGTCGGATGTGTCTAGTAATGGTGGAAAGTATGGCCAAAGGCAGTCCACATTGAACACTAGGTGCAGGCCAAGGAATGGGGCAATGTTGAGCTCAAATTCATTGTCTCCCAAAGCCTTAGTAATGGTGTAAGGACCATATCAGAGTGGTCTGAGTTTCTGATAGGCTCTGGTAGGGCGTTCCTTTTGCAAATGCAACCAAACTTTGTCGCCCACCTGA
Source organism: Pinus taeda (assembly GCA_000404065.3). Taxonomy (NCBI): domain Eukaryota; kingdom Viridiplantae; phylum Streptophyta; class Pinopsida; order Pinales; family Pinaceae; genus Pinus; species Pinus taeda. Next base: position 10,732 of record APFE030118749.1, on the reverse strand, counting down.
AACTTGTGCTGTTGCACCTGTTATCACTTAGGTTGTTCCCTAAAACTTATTGAGAAAAGGGAATACGACCGAGGTAACCACTAACCAGTCTTTTAGATGCAATTTCTAGCCAAACTGCATCTAGAGAGGGCTCTCTCTATATGTTTTAACTTTGTTTATTCTAAGTTTTATGCTAGTTATGATGTGCAGAGTTGTGTATTTAAATGGGTTTGGATGGTGATTTCAAACAGAGGTAGGATGTAGGTCTGATAGGTTTAATTCCAATGGGCAATGTAGTTTATGGCAGTGGACTGCTGAGTGTGTTTTTGTGATGATAGGAAATACTACAGAGCAAGATAATCAGTTTGGAACAATATCAAAGCCAGTGATGGATGGGATGTAGGCCAAGGGGTAAAGGGTAGTCAAGGATCCTTTATCCTAGTGGCAGAGGGAAGGTTCTTTGAAAACTTTCAAGGAGCAATGAAGAATTCCTTGACAATGTTCAAAATGAAGGAATTAGTAGAGATAGAAGCATTTAATAATTTCTATTTGAGTTAATTGTGAGGAAAACATAGATAACAGCAGGAATTGAACACATAGTGTATTTAAACAAGTTCTGGGCTATTCTTTTTCCCTGTTGTTAAGATTATGAAACATATATGATACTTGCAAATATATAAAACACCAAACAAAGTTAGAATAACTTATGGAGCCGAAGAAAGACACAGGAATTCTGTAGCAGAGTCCAACATCATCACATCCACAGTCAGAAGATCGAACAGTAATGCATTTCAATGCCCTTTGTATTAATCAATATCTGAGTTATAGTGCAATTCAAATGGGAGAATCACCAACCCCAAATACATTCTTTGGGGGGGTATTTATACCAAAAAGAGAGTCTACCAAATATCTCGGTGATAAGATAAGGAGTAATAACTTCCTTCAGCTACTTTTTAGAGAAATAAAGGTAGAAATGAAGGCAGGAGTTATTGTAGTTGTGCTGGCTGCTTTACTGACAATATATTTTATACTTTTTCACCCTGGAATTCGGCTGGTAGTTATGTCTTTGCTTTTCTTTCCAGCATTCCTGTCCTGATCTGTTACCTGCTCTGGATTCATCTTTAATGTGTCCTGATCCTGGCCTGAACTCCTTCATTTACATCTGCCACGTGTCTTTCCCTTTGACCAGTTGTACAAGGAAAAAGGATCCGGATTTACTTATGCAAAACTTCTAGCATACTTTGCCACCAATGTTATGTGGGCAATTGGTGTCTTTGTATCTTTATTAGTATCTCATCAGCTTCAGTATATCGGTAAAAATTGGGCTTGACCTCAAACAGATGATTTATTTCATGTTCTATGAAAAATAATCCTTCTAATTTGTCATACAAGTTTTGTCCAGAAGGAGGTCCTATGTTTTCTGAGCTGCTAGATGATGCAGTGGTCTGATTTGTCACATACAGGTTCACCCGATGAGCATATTGTTGATGAGATAATAGCTTTTGATTGCTTGTTACTAGATTGGGTAAACCCCTTTGTTGCAAGTTTGTCAATTTCTCTGTGAAGGTATTAATATCCATCTGCATCTCCTGACACCTTCTTTCCAGAGTCTGTATAAGAGCTCTCATCGTTAGCACCTTCTTTATTGTCAAAATGGTGCCTGTCCTGTCATTGATCTCTGAAGCTGCCAATTGTTCCTTGGTATTAGTGTTCAAAAAATGGATAAGTGCATTGGCCTGATCAGGAATATTTCCTAATGATGCCCAGACCCTTTGTATATGTTCTTGTGCCCTGTCTATTAATACCATTTGCTCATACATTGTCTGAATTGACCTCCATTGGTCAGTAATGGACTAGCCAATCTTAGTCCACAAAATCATTTTAATATCTGCCAGAGGTTTATGTAAGGTGAGATCCTTTTCCAGTGTTTTCACCTTGTTCTCTAGGGCCTTCACTTCTCTGGTCTTCTCTGATACTGTCATTTTTGATTTGTCATAGCTCACTTCTAGCTTGGCTAGTTTTTCTTTTGTCTCTCTGAGCTCTGACATTTGAGCTTCTAGATATTTCACTGCCTTCATCATTTCCTCCATTTTCATGCTGGTCTCAGGCTCTGTTGTTGTTGCTGTTGTAGCATCTATGGTCTCAGTACCTGTTGTCACTGGTGGTTCAGTGGGAGGAATTGCCGTTGTGTCTGTGGGGGAAGTAGAGACAATTGTTGGAGTTGTTTGGGGTGGCTGGGAGGTTGACTCTCCCTGCTTAGTTTGTAATGCTTTCTCCAGCTCTTACTCTGTCTGTATCAGCCTTAGGTTCATTCTCATTAATAGATCCATGACATCCTCTTCTGCCTTTTCTTGTGCTAGCTCTGCTGTTTGGGGATGCATGGTGACAGGCAGCTTCAACTACTTTCTGAGGGCAACAATATCCTCCTCCTTCTTTTTTATCAATGCCTTGGTGGCCTTGGCATCCTTGGGATCATGTCCCAACTCAACAATTATTTCCTCTAGAGTCTTTATTCGGTTGTCTTTGGCTAGAGAAGGGATCTTCTCTAAGTCCAATTGAGCAGATGTGTTACTCAGTGACTCTTTCAATTGGTGGGCCAGGATTGCTTTGTCTGCCAATGTGGCATAGACCATTTCACCTGTTTGCTTGTGTAATTCGATTTGATCCATTGGGTGAATGTCCTTGGCAAGGACCTCTAGATTGGTCCTTATGTAGTCAGCTGTAGACTGGGGATGCTGAACTTTGGCCTTGAAATGACTGAAAATCATTTTTTCCTCCTTCATGTCATAGGCTGCCATTAGTCTATGTTGTTTGGAGGGTGTCATCTTAAGAAACTGGTCATACAATTGAAATCTGAATGACTCATTCTGAGCCTTAATCTCCTTGAATGACTGCTTGATGTCTGATGGTTTCTTTGCTTGTGACCTTGAGGAGGAGACTTGCATTCCATGCTGTCTCCCTCCTTCTTGTCTGTGAGAGCTAGTAGAAGTCTATTGGCTAACGGGTCTCTCTCCTCTTGGTCTTTCAGTAATGTCTTCCACAGTGTCCTCTTCAAGAGGATCTACTCTTTGCCTCTTGGCCTCTTGCTGACATGTTGACCCACTTGCAAGTGTGGTCTCTTCTCGGTCCCTTTTCTTGCTTTTCTCCTCAGGAAGAGCAGTCTGTAGTGCTGGTACCTCTGGTGCTTGTGTTTGTAATGAAGGGTCTTTCCCTTGGCTGTGCTCCTTTGAACTAGTAGACTGCTCTTCCATGATTTCTTGTTCTGGCACTACCAACTCCTTGCCCTTTGTTGTTCCTGTTACTGGTGTAGTCCTTTCCTGGTCAACCTGTTGTGTAGTTGTGGCAGTTGATGAGCTCTCACCAATTGGTTGTGGCTTTTTGAAAGACACCTGCCCACAATATTCCAAGTCAAGAGTTTTTTCCAAATCTTTCATGGTTTGTTCCATTTTTTCTTCTTCAGTTAACTCTTCAACTAGGGTGCCCTCCAACCAGTCATCTTGGTTGGCATATTTTCTATGTCAGGGATGCGGTAGTGTTCATAGGATGCTAGCCTATATTTTATCCTTCTTGCGTTGATGAAGCCATATGGGTCGTAGGGTACCCACCAAAAGCTTCTCTTGAGTCTGTATGCTTGACCCAATAGCTCATCAGCATCCTTCCATCCCCTTTTCTTGTTCATAACAAAGGGGCCTAATTGGTCTCTGAGTTTCAATTGGGCCTTTTTCTTTGTGCTATGGAAGTGGCTCAGATCTGAGTTGATGAATTGCCTGAAATATTACAAGGCAAAGAGTCTCATTGGCACATATCTGGGCAGCTTGTAGGGGCACAGCTCACAACCATATTGTTATATGGGAATAGTGTCCACAAGGATTCTGCTATTCCCACTAAGATGTGTGGCTATCTTAGAAACAAACAATCAAAATCTACTATTGATTCCTTTTATGAAAATAGATGAGAGGAGAACCAAGAGGGCCAACCTGAGTCTTGCGCTCGATTTCCTCTCCTTCTTTGATAGAGTTTTGCCACTTGCTCTTTGTCTGCTCAACTTCAAAAGGACCTGTAGAATCACAGCAACATACTACTATGCAAGAAATAAGGATCTAAGTTCATAAATAATGCAGGATCAAAAGTGCATTAACCATATACAAGCATGTATAAACAAGTACACAAGAATATGGAAGGAAACAAGAATAGCTTTATTCAGATGAAAAGTAACAAGAGGATTAAAACCATGAGCTCTGACCTAGCATCATCCTCCAGCTAAGAAGCCCTTCTTCACCTCAAGCAAAGCAAAATCACCCAAGACTGTGAATGTACACCAGAATACCAACAACAATTCTCTATAAGTTACAAAATTCCATCCTCTAGATCTCTGTGATGAGGGATCCATATATAGATGATTACAGAGAGGTGAGTCATATTTTGGGATCTTGATTAGTGTCTTCTCTGTGATAGTTCCTGCTTCCACTTGGAGAATGATGATCTCTTACTCATCCCTGGTCGAAAATGGAGTGGCAAGTGTTAGAGGGGAAGCTTTTAGAAGATTCCATGATCTTCCACCTCACATTTTTGTCCCTGCCATTTGTCCATTCCCGACCATCACACCCTACAGAGGAGCAAAACAGTATGCATCAAACCCTATACATTGGGAAGGTGATATGCATCACACCCTTTGCATGGAGCTTTCAGTATGGTCCAGTTTTGACCATTTATGAGCAGTTTTCAATGGAGAACTTCTGGGAGATGATGCAATCAGTTGACCTTGTTCCTTTAGGCAGTGAAGCAACACTTTGAGGGACTTAGGAGCCCTCAGTTTATGGAAATTTGTGATTGGGTTTGAAGTGCCCAAAAATGTCTATAACAGTTGCCCCCTAAAGCATGAGGTCGTTAATCTTTTTTGATGTCGAGTGAAATGCTTTACTATGAGGATCCGAAGTTTTTCCGAGCTGGGAGGCGACCTGTAATAAGATACAATACAATACATTATTTGACAACATTTTTTCATGATCTAGCTGATGCAGACATTCCCATGCTCAGCTTTATGAACTCATTTTCATGTACATAGGACAGACGATCGTATGTGTGACAAACTGATGATATGGACACATCATCCTTTGATCTCGATGATCATCTGATCGACAATGATGTACACTGGATGTTTTTATATTCCTGAATATATCTCAGCCCGGATGGATGAAAATAGATCCGGGGTCTTCAAAACGCGTTCGATCTTCCCTTGGAATACAAGTTGATCCATGTGAAAAATGTTTCGGAGTCGAACATGGAAAGACATCGCCTGATTACCAGCCAATGATGTAAGTTGTTAACAGGCGCGAGATCACCAATAATGACAATGACCCTTAAGGTACTACAGTACAATTCACGTGGTGTGAAAAGGGACTTGGCATTGAACACCACGTAAAATATCTCGGTCGAAGGCCATTGATGTAAACCTGTCGCCGAAAGTGAGAAACTTGCCATTGAGGCATGCAAGCTTCAAAGTACTGAAAGGGTTGTTCCTAAGTCAACTTCCTGGATAACGAGATGATGTCGACAAGAAGTGACCCATCGTAGGAGGGCCTTAATGAATCCCACATCAATGACACGGAACGAAACAAATGATTTTGGAGGTGAAAACAAACTGACGAGACAGGGTTGAGGGTGGCGGTCATGAAGGAATGAAGCATGAATGTATTGCAGTGGGTGAGACACAGGTGAATTGTCTGAATGACTTCTATTGAACATATCAGTGACACTGACGATGGATTGGTAGCGTTAACCCCAAAGATGGATGGCGTGACGGACCAATGGTGATGACCAGTGAACGGAACAACCCAACCCAGCATGGATGCAGAAGGAAAGTGTCATGTTCAAGAGCGACTTGCTAGCAATAAAGTTTTTTCAAGTTTTCTTCCCAATTTTCCCTAGTCATTACTGACCAGTACCTCTTTATTTTTGTCAAGCTTGAGGGGGATAACATATGCTTGTTCTATAATTCGCCCTTCGGGCGAACTTGTCGCTATATTTTAGCGAGCTTAGCGACAGTGAAACTCGTTCTCATCCATTTGGATGAGTTTCTCGCTATTTGGTTTTAACGAGTTTAACAACAAAGATAACTCAGTCTCTTTCAATTTTAGAGAGTCTGAAAGAAACAAAAAGGAGACTCCAAAGATTCTTTTTCGTTGTATAATCCCTTAAGTCTGAAAAAGCGTAAAATAATACAAAATGGATGAATTCTCGATAGTTTTAACGAGCCGAACAAGACAAGCGCTTGATCTTCTTGTGTAATAATCCCTCGGGTCCAAAAAGATTAAAATCTAGAAGAGGGATAGCACTTACGATGCCTTTAACGAGCTGGAGAGGCCAATCGCTCGGCAATCTTTTCATATTTTACGAGTCAGGTGAAAAAAGCTTAAAGAAGACTCGTTTTTGAGGAACGAGTGATGGTTTCGGGTAGCAGCTGATTCCAGGTAAGACTTGGAATTTTCCAATCATGGCAGTGTCACAAGGATGGCTAGTAGAATCACTCTTCGCAGATGTTCCTCGAAGGGGTAAACAATCATATGGGGGTGAATGATTGGCTAAAAACAGAGTGGAGGTGATGGCGAGAACACGACCAAAGCTCAAAAGCTGGCGATAGGGCATTCACAATGGTTATTTACCGGTTCATTTTTTAATGAGCTTAAATGCTGGGGGAAACATTTTCTCATGACTTATGTTTATTTTTTAACGAGCTTGAACTATGCGCTAAAACTTCTCGTGGAGGGTTTATTTTTTAACGAGATTGAACTCTGCGACAACGTTGCTCGCTAGTCGTATGATAAGAATGTCTCATTCGAGATGCTATTTTGAAGTGGCTTACATCTCTCAAGCTTTGCCATAGATCCTTTCTTTATACAAGTTAGGAAACAACTAGCCTTACAGGTTTAAAGGGTTAGAGGTTCTAAAATTTTAAAAATAAAAAATTGCTCTTCACTTGCATACGGAAAGGTTTGCATGCCCCCAAGTATAGCGAAAAATTTCCAAGTTACCAAGAAAGTTCTATCCACGTAGCAGATAAAATGCTTCCTCGGCGATGTCTATCAAAATAGACAAAGGTGAATGGCGCAGACGCATTCCACTCACATAACTTTAACGAAGGTATCTTATTCTAGCATGTTCCCATTTTCTTGTGAGGACGGGTTCGCCAAACTAATCATATATCCCTCGTGGCAATCCACTCTATACCTAAGGTTTTCCTGCCGAAACAGACCAGGGTGCATGCCCCCTGGATTTCAGTCATACCTTCCTGAATCACTCGCGCTCATCAGGTGGACGGACTGGAGACTGATGAGACATTTCTTGCGTGAAAAGACCATTTAGGGATGGCATTTGACTATTTGCGATGTGTGAACCGGGGAATGACATTTGGTCCACGAGCTTGACCATCCCGCCTTCGTGCGGAAAACACATTACTCTAAAGAGTGAGGAGACGATGGCTCCCATGCAATAAATATAGTCACATCCAAGGAGTAGATTATAATCTAAAGGTCCTTAAACTACCATAACATTCATGTAAACAGTTTTCCTTCTCAAAGTAATGGGCACATTTGGAAGGATCCCTAAAGGTCGACTAGTTCCCTTGTCGAAGCCTGTCAAATTTCTCATTTCAAGCAAAAGTGATGGTGAACCAAGCACTTTCCAAGCAGCTGAGGAAAGGATACTCACAAAATCCCCTTCATCGATGATGGTACTAACCATGACCATTCTGTAAGCTTGTACAATGATTTTGAACAGTACACTGGCTGGTAAACAGGGTCTGCCTAGTAGATTCCAGTCAAAGGAAATGACTAGGTTGTTTGGTGGTGGGACCAAATAGACAGCTGGATATTACTCTGATGAACTTCCTTCCTACGATAAAGGAACGGGAGGACTTCCCCCAAGTTCATCGGAGTCTGTGTTGACGAAAAGAATTTGAACAGTGTCGTTCTCTTTCTCTTCAGTGATGGTATCATTCGAAGATGAACACTCTGAAGGCAAGACTGGGTCAACTTCCATATCAACCCTTTGACTTTTGTCTGGTATGGATTCAAAGGGTTCATTTTCAATGATAGACGCTTTGGCCAACCACAATGACGGGCCAGCTGAATTTTCAACCGGTGGAGGACTTGGCAAGAGTTTTTAATATCCAAGAGGAAGTCGTAGCAGTGAAACCGGACAATCATCCAAAACTCTTTTAGCCTCGTCAAGGAAGGGACAACGGTGGACAACGTGATTGCCTTCACACAACTTACAAGGAAATCTAGGATTCCTTCTTTTTCCATGTGCTTCACTTTCACTGGTTTATGGTGAGCATTCAACATGATCGCCAGAGGTTGATGCCACCAGATTGTGTAAACGAGGAGACCAGTCCCTTAAGATCCGAGGGATGCAGGGACAATCTCGGTGATAGTGGTCTCCATTGCAAATGACATAAGGAGATTTAGGTTTCGATTGTGCGGTGTGAGAATTTTCATTAGACGACACTTGGTTGCCCCCTTTTGATTTTGGTTCCTTTTTCTTCTTTTCCTTTTTCTCTTTCTGCTGCTTCTTCTTCTTAGTTACTTGAATTTTAGCTTTATTGGATTTATAAAGCGAAGAGGAAGGAGGAGAGGGAGAATCAGATGAAGTAGAAGGTTGGGAGGAAACTCTAGTATTGTCTAGTTGCTAATTAGACTGTTCAGGAATTACGGGATTTTGAACGACAGAGGTAGAGAAGAGCCAGACAAGGAAACCAATTGTCAATCCCGGAAGTGACAAAGTGGCCATATGGGGCGCACCAACATCTCCCCAAGAGGAGAAGGGACTAGGATTTCCTTCAAGGGGAAATGCTTGGTTGGTAGACTCTATTTTCTCAACCTAAAGATCAATGGGGGGAATTTGTGATGTTATTCCGATTAAAATAAATTTTTAGACGCTTTGACACAACTTGTTTTTTCAATTTTAAAGAGTCGAGAAAAAACAAAAGATGACTCTAGTCGCCTTCGATTTTTATTGAGCTTGAAGTGATAAGTGCTCAGAGGACCTTTTCCTTTAAGGAGTCTGAAAAGGAGCAAAATGGACTTCTCTGGAGATCTAGGCAGAGAGGATTACCAAACCAATCACAAAACTGCAGAATAATTTTTACAGTACGGCAGTCCATCTTCCTGAATGTTGTGTTCGGTGCATTGCGATCGATAGGGCGATAGACACAGCTTCCTAAGGATAAAAGATGCAACCTATTATGGTCTCCCAATATATACTCGATGGTACCTGGGAGCACAAGTCCGTACTGGCACTTACCATCTCAGAGTGGAGGAATCACCCAACCAACACTGAAAGCAATAGTTACCAGGTTTTACGACGCTAGAATACGTCTCTAGCCTAGACCTCTAGATGTTGTGCATTAAGTTCCAAAGCGTTGCTATATTCATTGAATTTATTTTAAGTTGATCTTGCTTAACAATTTTCCTTTCAGGTTCACCACGTGATGTGTATATAATTCCTAAAATGCAGTCTAAGATGATAAATAAACGTTTGATCTTCTTTCAGCAATGAAAATCCTAGCTACTAAAGGGAAGAAAGTCAAGAATCTTTTCTTCACAAAGCACAAAGCACACGCTAAATGCACAGTCCTAAATCAAGCCAAGCAATCAAAATGCAAATGCACATGCATGTATTTGTTTTCAGCCTTCTTAATGTGAATGATGTTAAGAAAGCTATGTGCAAATTAAATTACTTTTAAAGTGAGAGTACTCAACAAAATTCTTTTTCAAAACGAAGCGAAAGCAAGAGGGACACTTTACGATTTTGAAATGGAAATTGCTTTTCGACACTTTAAAACTACTAATTCAAATCCTATGTAATAGTAACTATATAATCGACTATCAAGAATAAAGGGATTGCTTTCTAAAACTAAAAACGACAGCTACGACACTTTCAGATCTAGAGACGACAGTTCAACTATGCTACCTTTTGCAAAAGAGAACTAAAAACGATGTTGAAATTTGGTACCGGAGGACAGGTGGTTCCCTTAGGCTTTGATCTTTGGCCTAGGGAAAAGTGTCCAAAATATTTTAATTTTTCTCCTAAAGTGACTTTATAATTTTTATAAAGTTAAAATCTAATTTAAAAGTGATTTTAAGTGATAAAGTTACTAAGTCTAATTTTAAAGTGACTTTTATAAAGTCAATGAAAATTAGAAAGGAAAAGTGACTTCGAAATAAATGACTAAGTGGGTCTTTATTAAAGTGGGTGAATTAAAAAATAGAAAGTGAGATTTAAATGTGCATTTAATCTCAGCCATTGATCTAAATCTATTTCAGCCATTGGATTTAGGGATCACTCAAAAGTCACTTGGATCACCCAAAAGTCATTTGGAGTTATATTAAGAGAGGAAAAGGAGGAAAAGATCACATTCGATTCAATTCGTTCATGAGCAGATTGAGAGAAGGAGAGCAAGAGAGCAAGGGAGATTTCTGGACAGTGAGCTGCGGAGTATCAGTAGCGGAGTAACAACAACGAAGTTTCAGCAGGGCAATTTTTCAGCAAGGCTGAGATAAGTTGTAAAGGTTTGCTTGCTGATTTTTGCTGAATATTTTCTTGCTGTAAAAAGGCTTTTTTCATAAATAAAGAAGAGTTCTCAAACTGGTTTTCTCCAAGAGTTGTAGGGGGTTTTTCCAGGGTCACATTGACCAAAAATATCAGTGTTTTAATGTGTTTTAATGGCTGTTTATTACTGCTGATTTTTATTTCT
>APFE030118746.1:0-44014 GCA_000404065.3 Pinus taeda | reverse complement strand
GCTGGAAGGAACTTGCAGAGGCCTCAATTCTAGGTGGGCCCATGCCCAAAGATTGCCCTATTGGCATTTCTTCCTCTGAAAAAGGATTCAATCTTTGCCTCTTTTCCCCTTGAGTTGTTTATGTTGTGAGGGGAGTCTCTCTGTCCCTTTTCCTGCTTATGTCCTCCTTTTGTGGGGTTTGGAGGACTGAAGCTTCAACTCTTGTTTCTTGCCTAGGAGGCACAATTTGTGGTGGCTGCTGGTTAGGGACCATTGGGGCCTCTGCTGTTTGCTCTTCTTGCATTGGTTGTTCCTTTTCTGGTTGCTGTACCTGTTGTTGTTGCTATGCTTCCTGCTGTTGTACCTGTTCTTGAAGTGGCTGCTCTAGCTCCATTTCTTTCTCCTTGTCTTTGCTAGAGGTTTGATCTGTAGCTTTGACTGCCTTGTGATGTGTTGTGGAGGATGAGGCAACTGCTCCCACTTGAGTGCTTGTAAGAGCAAATGCCTGTGCAGGAAGTTCTAAGTCAGCCATCTTTAGGAGATTTCTTCGTGCTCTTTCATTTAACTCTTCTTGTGTGACAGGTTCCTCTAAGGTGCCTCTTTTCCATTTTGTTTGATTTGCATATTTTTCTATGTGAGGCAATCTCACATGGTCATAACTGGATAGCCTATACTTGACCCTTCTTAAGGTTATGAAGTGATTGGGGTCATAAGGTTTCTAGAGGAAACTAGTCTTTAGCCCAAGGCCTTCTAGCATTCTGTCTGCCTCTTTCCAGCCTTCCTCCCTTTTGTTAAGAACAAAGTGGCCCAATTGGTTTTTTACCTTTAGCTGTGCCTTCTTGCCTTTGCCTGGAAAGTTGCTCACATCAACATTCCCAAACTGCCTGAAGTATTCAAGGGCAAACAACCTCATGGGCACATATTTGGGAAGTCTGTATGGGGGTACCTCACAACCGTATATTCTAATAACGATGTGATTTTGGTAAAAATACCAATCCCTAATGTTGTATATCTTGGAAAACTAAAGGATCCTCTGCATCTCTTCGGTCAGTCTTGGAGGAGGTGAGCTCAGGAACAAAGACATGGCTGGGTGGATAAAAAGGTCTATAAACTCACAGTAAGTGTATGGAGAATAGGCTATGCAGTGAAAAGCTGAGGTCCAATACACTACTGACCTTGGATTTCCTTGTGCATCCACTCTTTTCATAGCAAAAGAAAATTTCTCATGTTGATAGTATAAAATCAAGTGGTAGATGTAGGAGGATTATCTGAACACCCTTTCCCTGGATATGTTCATCAATTGCTCATGCATTTTGTCTGATATATAAGTGGCATAGTCATAGCAGATTGGAGTTTTGCCAGGGGAAAACATGAGCATTATTACCAGTACGGTTTCATCAATATACTCAATTGAGTTATAACCCAGAATGGGACTGATCATATCTGCAAGGTCCCTGCACAATGGGTTGAGGTAAACATGAGAAATGGGAGGGTACTGCACAGTATTAGATTTGATAAATAGTTGGTTCAGCTTGGTGATCTGAGCATCTGTCAAAATGTTAGCTCCTTGATTTATCAGATCAAACAAAGATAAAGGAACCGATTTCTTCTCAGTTTTGAATTGCAGCATCTCTCTGATGGCCTCAGGGGTAATATAGAAAACAACTAAGCCTGAAGGGTCAAGCACAACTCTCTGAGTGGCATCATAACCATCAGCACATAGGTGAATTAGGTTAGGAAATTGATTGACCTGAGGAAGCTTGAAGATTGGGAGGAAGGAATCCCAAATGCCTAATATATCTATTCCAGTCTCATGTTTAGCCTTTAATTCATTTAGCAGGTGGATGTGGAACTTACTGTGCATTAGAACTTCCTCTGAGATTTGATAATCCAAATCGGCTAATGCCTGCCACCCCAATTCTCTCTGAGGGGCATTTAAAGGGGCAACATTGAGGGCCACAGGTGCTACTGGTGTATCCATAGTTACTTTAAAATTCTGCTGATATGTAAATTAGTGTTACTGTGTATAGTAACAGAAAAGAGCGTTTCTTGGAAGGAGACGTGACTTATCGAGAAATAGAGGACAAAGGATAAATTGCAGAAATTGAAATACTACACAGAACACTAAAAAAGGGGGCAAATACCTGTCCTTAACAGACTCTTTCATAGCAATTAAGTGTATTTTGGGTTCCCTATTCACGATTGCGCGAACAGAATGCAGGTTTTGTGAAAGCTTTGGTAATCAAGGCTTACCTGGTGAATTTCGACCTTGTGACTTCAAACGGGAACTAGGCACAGGGGATTTGCCGGTCAATTACCTGTTTTTTCTTTGTTTTAAGTTAATTTAGGCTATTTGCAGACAAAACCAGGTGCAGAGGAGATTTCGCAGGGATAAATACCTGGTACACTGACAGTCCTGGTCACAAATGCAGGTGGGTTGGCGCGCCGATGGTCTCCAGGTCAAATTCAGCAAGTTGGCGTGAATTTGGATGTAAAATAAATGCAGGAGATAACACAGACGTTTTTGCAAAAGGTGCGAAAAATGTGAAGTTTTGGGGAAAATATGGATTTTTTGGAACATTGGCGCCTTTTTCGGATGATGTCAGCATGACGTCATCGGGTGGGGTCAAGGTCGGATGACATCAGCATGACGTCATTAGGTGACGTGGCGGCTTATGAGTGGTCCACGGGGATGGTGAGGTGGCGGATAGGTGGAGCAATGGTGGACGAGACCGCAGACGCGGCGATGACGTAGCAGTGATGCTGGCAGGGCGGGTTGGCGGAAACCAGAAACCGTAGGTGGTATGATATCGCACCACCTTTCATACGGAAGTGGAGTTGTCAGAGGGGGCTCTGATACGCTGTGGGGGCGACGCGTGGCCGAGGCCTGATGTCACCCTCTGACAGATATCAGAAGCTAACTTACGGACATCGGGGCTGGTCTGATATGCATGTGGACCGTCAGATGAAAAGTGCCCGATCGGACGGTCGATGAATCAATGACTTGTCCGGACGATACAACGTCGGGCAGGGAATAAAATATTGATTTTTTATGAAATTCGTGCCCAGCGGGACTTTGGAAAATTGGCGATTTTGCATAGTTTTTCAATGTAATTTTTATAAATTTGCGCATATCTCCAGGATTTTGGATAAGTCGGAAAAGTGGGTTTTTATGTATTTTTTCCTTTTGAGCGGGTTAGGGGCGAAAATGGGTTTTTTACAAGGTTTTTTGAGTAAATGAAGGGTTGAATGGGTAAATGAATTATGAAGGAGGAAAAGAGGTAAGGCTTGGGTTCTTAAACTGACCAGATGTTAATTTAATTCTTTACTAGTGAACATAAGGCTATAATGCCAAGGGGGGGATATTTATAAACTGCTTGGGGTTTATACACCATGGTGTTATAGTAGTAGGGAAAAGGTGACATAGGGAATTTAGATAATAGAATTTAGGGGTTAATATGGAGGGAAAAGGTGAATGAGGAGTGATATCACTAAGTTTATCTGAAAACCACTTAGCTTAGGGAGTAGATCGAAATGAAAAGAATTTTAGACAAAAAATGTGGCTCTTAAAGGAAACCAGAACCAACATGAAACCTTGAATTCTATCATAAACACAACTGGTGTAGCGATGTTAGTAATGAGTGTAAAACAGGGAAAAAAGGAAGTTAGATATGCTCCATTGTGTTGTTTTCCTTATATTGACCAGCAAGATTCAGTTTGGAAGGAATACCACTTCTGCAACCCCATCTACCTACCCATCTACTTTTCCTAACATTTTTTGTTTCTTCTTCGAGGGTGCACTTGGACTTGTAGACCCTTATGTGCCTTTTCTTTTCCATTGGCTTTTTCTTTTGATTGCCTATCTAGCACTACCCTTATTGCTTCCAAGGCCCCAGATTAAGCAATTGGGGACCTTAGTTTCTCTACCTAACTATTGGTCTGCCAAGATTAAACAATTTGGACAGACCTCTTTCTCTATTCTACAACAGAAAATTTAAACATGGCATGATCCAAATTAGACTATTGGACCATCCATCAAAATTTAGTAAACATGAAAGTATGTACACACCTTGTCTTCTCTTAGAAATATGGGATCTTTGTATCAGCAAAGCAGAGCATATTTGGCATTTGAATTTGCCCATCATGAAATATGAAACCTATTGGTATAGGTATCCAACATAACTTTCATTTGATCAATGTCTTAGTTCTCTTTGCTTGTCACTATAATAAACACAAAAAAATGTTATAAATTGTGACAATGAACAAAATTCATTAAACAACTATACAAAAAAAGAATCAGCTATAATCATCCATATTAATATTTTGGTCTTGATTGTACTTTTATGGGACGGTACCCTGGTCATTATATGCATTCTCTTTATTTCCAACTATAATCAACATATGAAATGATATGAATCACAATAATTTAAAATAATAATAAAATAAAATAAAATAAAAAGATAGAGTCACAATGATTAATACCCATTTCTATCTCCATCGTTCCATGGTCATTGTCTTGATTAATTTCATTCATCTCATAATTCCCTATAATAGTTATCCAAAAATGTTATGAATATGGAAATTAAATAACTTGAAAAATTATCAAGAGAAAAAACCAAACAAATTATGTACCTGGTATGATAACTTCTTCCTCTCCTCCTTCTCCTATTTCTATCTCCATACTTTTTTCAACAACATGAGCACTATGTTGATTAATTTTTTTCTTTCCACTTTAATCATTCTCTATTTTAGAATCTCCATCATTAGTCATTTTAGTGAACACTTTGACAATTAAGAAATATGAAAATAAAATAGTATCCAAAGTATTATAAGAAAAAAAATGAATTGTAGTACCCGAATTTTCCAAGAAGTTAATGGATACCGGATTTGATAGTTGAAAAGATTTGTAATTATTTAACATGATTGTCCTTTGTGACTCTGTTTGCACAACACATGAAATTCTTCTTCCATATGTACAACAAGCCTTGATTAAATTTTTCCCCGCATAAAGAGAAATAACCACTTTTGCATCACTACATTGTTGGTGTTTCTCCACTAAATCCATCTAGAAATCATAATCTCTCTCATTTTCATCAAATGTGTCTTCAAATGTGTGAGAGTATAATAAGAACTATATCATAACTATAATCGTTTTGGGACTAATATTCATAAATGCCACTAGTCATTTTATAGTTGAACTTGGAGTTCTTTATGGAAATTTCCAAAGACTGGCATACATCATTACAAAACCAAAGTTCTACTAAGAGAACTATACTAAAGTCATTCAACTCATTTTTTTCTATAAGAAATCGAAAAAATTCAATGTAATATCACTTGTGGAATTGTTTTTATTTCAAAGCGAGTGTATCCAAAAAAACAAGGTCAGTATGTAAAATTGGTTGCAACTAACATGGAAAAGAGTGCAAAAGTGTTGAAAAAAGATGAGGCCCCCCAAAATGACAACCAAATTCAAAATTGTTATCAACCTGTTGAACGCTTGTTGATCCATTTATCATTCTATCAAGGACTCCACATGCTTGCTGAGAAAGGGACTCTATCTTTGTATTACGTGTTCCTTTGACATAAGTAGACCCCTCCACCATGTTGCAAAAATTGGTAAATATAATATCATTAATTTCATAATGCTCGAGAATGTTGAATGTGGTAAGAGTCATCTCATCCAAGTTTTAATCATGACTTTGACAATATGTAACCATTGCATCCAATATTGTTCTTTTGGTTTTCAATTTAGAACAATAATATTTTAATTTTATGGCATTTGATGGATGATTAATTGGAATAGAAAACCAAATGGTTCCATCCAGTAGCTTATATGCTACTGAAGCAATTTCTTCCATGGTTAATCCCTGAATGGGCCGAAGAGTAGCTAGTGTCAAACTGTATAAACTATTTCTCTTGTAGTTCTCAAGATCCGGTTGGCTTTGAGAACACTTTAATGTGCCTAGTTGGTAACAGTTAACAACAGTGTCCCATTTATCCCAAATAGGTTCATCAAAATATAAGATAATTTTTTTATCAGAAAAAATTGTAATTGGAGAGACAAAGAATGAGCACAACATTTCATCATCAACCTGATAAAATAATAAATATAAACTAATAAGAATTCAATGTAAAAGTGAAACTAAATAATGTGTTATAATCTAATGAGAAATCATTATAAATATAAAAAAATATGACTTATATTATCAACTTTAGTCATTTATCTACAATGAAAATAGATACAATAATAAAATGTTAAATGTAAAAATAATTAAAATTACATACCTTCTCTTCAGCTGTCTTAGAACATCCAATCCTCCTTTTCTTTAATTTGTCATTGGAAATTAAGAAATGTCTTGCTGAGCGCACACAATCAATAAATGGAGTTTTGAAGAATACCTTATTTGCATAATTAATTGACAACAAATGCGGATCACCTCAGTGGGTTCAACTAATGGATGCAACAATCAAGCATTACATTTTTTATATTTTTTTTTTCGCTTCTCTCGATACATTATACTTAGGATTTGTTAAAATTTCTTTCACTACATGAATGGTATGTTAACCATCAACTATCCAAAAATTAATATTCTTAGAATTTAGATCTGTCTCATTTATAATTTTGATAGAGTTTACCAATGGATCAGGCTCATTGATGTCAAATGGAACCAGAAGAGCATTGGGTAATGAGGTTTGAAATTTTTCTAAGAATGATTTCACTAATACTTGAACATTTAAATTATCTCGTGATCTTAATTTGAACACTTTGGGGGCTTCTTTACATCTTTCAACAACCACTTTTGTATTAAAGGAGTTTGAAAATAGATAGCAATGCTTGAAGGCTTCATGAATCTCATCACATTGATTTGCAAGGTTAGTTGTCTCAAATTCAACTTTCCTAGTTTTTTGAAATTCTATAGTGAGCTTGAAAGCACTTTTTGTTATATTCTCGTCCAAATCAGATAAATATACTCTTCTCAAAGCAAGTAATTGAGAATCAATTTTATCAAGAAATTTACATTTTTGTTGTAAATGAAGAAGTACAGATGATGTTTTTTAACTTCTTACATAGCGATATCTCAGAACAGTGGCGATGCATTTTAAAAGATCGACACAACTATTTAGTCCAAATTTAGAGAAGCTCTCAAAGTTATCCAACTTGAACATTGAAATCTTTATCGTTTATGTTGAATCAGTACTTGAAGCTTCAATCAAATCTGGTCTAAAATTTGTATACTCCACTTGACATGAAATTAATTTTACCTCATTTTCTTTAATCATTTCCACTTGAAAGTCAATGTCATTTTCATTGTAAGCATAGCAATTAATTGCTATTCCTAATATCTCTAGTTCATTTCCATCTATTATCCAAATAGATACATATCAGGAAACATATTCATCGGAGCTTCTATTTGGATGTACCAATCTTGCACAAGCTCATATTTATTATATGTATTGTATTTTTTAATCATTTCAAAAGTAGAAGTAAAAGGTGTTATTAATACTACCTTTTCAATTGAATAACTTTTTTTTTTCTTAAGTGATGGTTGTAACATTTCATTTGCTTTTGGGCCAACCAATTCTTCAAATAACAACAAAAAAATATTTGCATTAATCAAAATGAAAATATAATTTCAAATATTGTCACATAATGTTCTTATAAATACTAAAAAACCACCTAATCTAACCATTTCTAAGAGAGTGTACATAAAATATAAAACCACCATACGAGTTGAAGGAGGCAATGTTTGTATATCACTTTTTTTTTTGTTTCTTCTTGACTACTTTACTTCGAATTTTAGGCACACTAGATTCTGCAGTTTCTAGAAAAAAAATTATGGAATACATGAAATACAAATATTATTAAACAACCTCATAATACACGATTTCCATTTACATGCACAATAATAAATGAGTACATATGCTATGCAAGTTTTACTATATGACACCAAAAGTTATCACGTGGGTAAAATTGCTAAGAAAAGAAACCACCTAATCCAACCATTTCTAAAAGAGTACATAAAATATAAAACCACCATACCAGTTGAAGGGAGCATCAATTGTATATCATTTGTTTTTCTTTTTCTCTTTGCTACTTTACTTCAAATTTCACGCCTAGCAATTTCCATGGTTTCTAGAAAGAAAAATATTATGGAAGACATAAAATAACAAATAGTATTAAACAACCTTATAATACATGATTTCCATTTACACGCACAATAATAAATGAGTACATATGTTATGCAAATTTAGTATATGACACCAAAAGTTATCACATAATTAAAATTTCTTGGAAAAAAAAAAACCCATGTTAGTATGGGTTGTCCTCATTAAAACCCCACTCCTAAGGCTATTTCCATAGGTTTTATTAATCAACAACGAGTTATTAACACAATGTCTAACGATTGTAACAAAGTATAAACTAAAATTGTCATACCATTTAAAGAATTTGGTGTCATGTTTCTTGAACTTCCTTTTTCCTTGGATACTTCCTTTGAATTCTCACTAGCTTCATAGTCCATGGTATCTGAAAATAAAGTAAAAAATTGTTATCACAATTTCGAATTATTCATGAAAATATGAATTTATAATACTATAACTACTCGCATCATTATATGTGTAACAAAATGAACAATAACAAGTGTAGAACTCACAATAATAGCTAATCAAGGTTAGAAAAGGGCACCCCCAAATAATTTATTATGTTCTTTTAATCGTGAATATAGGAAAGCAAACATCTACTAGGTTTCCTTCTAGCACGAGCATAAGAACATTTCCAAAAGACATTACATTGTGAATAAATAAAAACAATTGTAGAAACTACAACAACATCATATATACACAAAATTTATCTCTTATAGTCATGTATATTCTTAGTTTACTTTAGAAAAAATAAAAGCAAAACACAATGAAAGAACATTAACTATGGCGATTGTTAGATTTTCTTCTAGATCTTCATCTAGCACAAAGACAAACACATAGCAACTTTGCAAGGTGAAAGAAATATAGAATGTGATATAATTACTTCTAACACGAACAAAAGCATATTGCCAACAAGAATCTTGCAAAGCAAAAGAAATATTTGCATCCTAGATTTATTTCTATTACAAACGCATGGATATTGTCAAAAAAAAAATTGTAAGGTGAAAGAAATATAGCACGTGATTGAATTATTTTTAGTACAAACACATTCATATTTGCAAGAAAAACATTGCAAAACAAAATAAATATAGCACAAGCTAGATTTCCTTCTACCATAAACACAAACACATTGTCATTAAAAATATTGCAAGGCAAAGGAAATGTAACCCATGCTAGACTATATTCTATTGCATACAAGAAGATTTCCAACAACAACATTGTATTGTAAAGCAAATCTAGTGGATGCTAAATTTCCTTCTAGCAAAAACATAAACACAATGTCAATAAAAACATTGCAATAATAATATTTTTTGGGACATTTGACCTTGCCTTTTAGAGACTATGAGGTTTTAGTCCATACCTACATAGACTGTTGTTATAATATAAAAAATTTTAAACCCTGAAATGATTAGAAGGCCCTTCATATGGAATATGTATTCTAAAAATGGGATAGTGTACAAAGATTTCCTCCTATAAAATACACAAGAACGTTGCAAATAACAACATTACAAGGCGAAAGAAATATAATGCATACTATATTTCATTCTAATGGAAACATAATCACATAACAACATTGTAGGGTGAGACAAATTTAGTCTGTGTTACATTTACTTATAACACAAACATATAAAAATTTCCAATGACAACATTACACGACAAAAAAAATATAGCACAAGCTAGATTTCCTTTTAGCCTAAACAGAAACATGTAAGCATTCACAACTTTCAACGTAAAATAAAATCTAACATGTGTTAGATTTCCTTTTAGCACAAACTTGAGCACATAGAAACATTGTAGAGTGAGAAATCTAGCAAGTGTTAGATTTATGTCTACCACAAATACAAGCACGTTGCCAAGAACAACATTGTAGAGTATAAGAAACCTAGCTTGTGTTAAATTTTCTTCCAACCCAAACACAAACACATTTAAATTTGAAATAAATCTAACACATGCTATATTTTCTTCGAGCACAAACACAAGAACATAACAACATTGTAGGGCTAAATAGGTCTAATGTGTGCTAGATTTACAACATTACAATGTAAAATAAAATCTAACATGCGTTAGATTTCCTTTTATCACAAACTCCAGCACATAGAAACATTGTAGAGTGAGAAATCTAACAAGTACTAGATTTATGTCTACCACAAATACATGCACGTTGCCAACAACAACAATGTAGAGTATAAAAAATCTAGCTTGTGTTAAATTTTCTTCCAACACAAACACAAACATATTTGAATTTGAAAGAAATCTAACACATGCTATATTTCCTTCTAGCACAAACACAAGAACATAACAACATTTTAGGACTAAATAAGTCTAATGTGTGCTAGATTAAGAACATTGCAATGTAAAAGAAAATCTAACATGTGTTAGATTTCCTTTTAGCACAAACTCAAGCACATAGAAACATTGTAGAGTGAGAAATCTAACAAGTTGTAATGGATTTCTCACACAAAACAATCTCATGCTCACCTCCATATCCCTCCACATGCTCCTCCCCATCTAGGAGATGCATATTCATGTTTATAAACCACATCAAGTAAATTGTCTCTCTCACTCATGTGAAATCATGGGTCTTTGTAAGATTTCCCAAACTATGCAAATAGAACAAACTCTAACATTATCATCAAGAAAAAAATTCCCTCTATGCTGACTAAATCTAGAGTTAAGATGGATCTAAAGGAAATGCTTGTACCTTGAGAAATTTGATCCCTTTGTAGGCTATCTAAATCTAGAGTTAAGATGAATCTAAAATGGTTTAATTATTAATAATTATAATTTTTATTTTATTTTATTTTATATTTATGTACTTTGACTAAATTAACATGTTTAAATAACGTTACATAACCTTATAACATCTCATTCACTTTGGGCTAAAGTCTCCCATGTAATCATTCATGTTGGACTAAAGTCTCTCCATGCAATTATTTAAATTTGTAGATATTTATTTTTATCTTAATCAATAATATTTAATATAAAGTAGAAAACATACACTTGGAAAAGCCCATAAATATTATAAATATCAAGTGAATTATAATGAAATTTTTAAATTTTTAAATTATTATTTTATATTTTTATTATAGAAAAAATTTCAAAACAAATAATTGATAATAATAAAAAATTATTAAAATATATGGGTTATGCATATTTAATTTTATAAATACTATATACAATAATACATGAAAAATGTAATATAATTTCAAAAATTGTAATTTATAACTTTAAAATTAATAATAAAAAAATATTAACATACCAAATTCTTTATTATTATTAAAATTTGTAGATATTTATTTTCATTTTAATGGATAATATTTAATATATAATGAAAAGTATAAATTTGGAAATGGCTACCATATTATAAATATTAAGTGCATTATAATGTAATTTGAACCATTTAAATTTATGATTTTATTTTTAATTTAAAAATAAAATAAAATTAAAACATATAATTAATTAAATTTATGATTTTACATTTCTAATTAAAAAAAATTGAAAACATATTGAAAAGAGTGTCGTCTGCCTGGAGTTGGTAGAAATGTTCACTGCAAATGAGATAAGGTGTCTTTGAAATCACATTATACACTTGTCTGATTCATCATTGTAATGATCCAAGGTATACAAATTTTAGGGATACCCAAAGAGCAGCCAGTAGCTAAAATTCTTTATGCCAACACTATGGAACTAGAGGGAATGGATTCAATGGAGATCAAGACCTTGCTTTGTGCTTTGCTAAGTGGAAGAGGTCCCTATAAATTAAAATTTTCCTGG
Organism: Pinus taeda; assembly: GCA_000404065.3. Classification (NCBI taxonomy): domain Eukaryota; kingdom Viridiplantae; phylum Streptophyta; class Pinopsida; order Pinales; family Pinaceae; genus Pinus; species Pinus taeda. The sequence continues at coordinate 32,119 of APFE030118746.1, read as the reverse complement.
AGATAGGGACAAGCAACTAATAACAAGCAGAAGCACTAAAAATGTATCAAGGAGTCAGGTTCCTGAAGGACATTGTGCAAAGGGATGTAGTTATTGTTGAGGACTCCAACATAATCACAAGATTTACTTTAAGGGAAATACCATTGTACTATGAGGAGCATACAAGAGTATGCTTACGTATTACTACTATATTCAATGCTAACCCTAAAATTCATGAATGGTATATGTTGAACTAGTGTTATGATTTATTATCTATGTTGTTTACAATCAAGGTAATAATGAGAACCAACACCTTGCACAAAAAGAACAATTATCATGAAGTATATGGAAAGTGAACCAAATGGTAGCATACCCTCCTAGTGGAATTATGTCTTTCATAGTTGAATATTACCTTGTCATTGAGTCACAAGTGTAATCACTCAATCAAATGTTGTAAACATACCATTTTCATTTTGGAACTAGATTGGTAAGCCTAATAATAAATGTTATGTTAATTATAAATAAGATTAAATACTTGTTGAGTAGCAATGACATGGTACACTAATTAGAACCAGTCTAGATCCATCTTAATTCTGAATTTATTAATGCTGAGGGATCAAATTTTTTGGCATGCAAACGTTTCTTCAGGTTTTGCACTAAAAAAAGAGGTTCACTTCAAAAGATTTGACCTCTCTCAATAATTGATAAATGATTTAGGCTAATATGTTAAATGATTTAAATAGTTGAAATTCACATTGTATTAATATAAAAAGTTATTAATTCATTTATAATTTAACTTTATATTTCTTTTAATTTAAAATATATTGATAAATTATACTTGTTAAATAATTTATAATTAAATATATCATTATATTAAATTTTTAAATCTAATTTTTTAGATTTAATGATAATTTTGTCTCACTTATATTAATTTCATTATTTTTATTAAATATTAAAGTTTAATTATTTTTTAAAAAGTTTACTAAAATCACTATTGAAATTTCAAAACTTTAAAGATATTAACATTTATACACAATTCAATTAAAAAACTCAAACTTATATGACTTAGAAGGCTCTCTTATATATAATTTATTTAGTTAAAAACATTTAATTTAAACAATTTGTAAAATTGTCTATCATTAATACCAATCTAGATCCATTTTAACTCTTTTTCTACTCAAAATGGATTAAATCACCATGGACAATACCATGGGTTCTCATAAACTCAGAGCTCAAATTCTGACTTGACCAAGTCAAATTTACCATAGCTACCCAATAAAATTAATTAAAAAATAATAACTTTTTATTTTAATATAGGGTTATTTTTATTTTTATTTCAAATTTGCCTTAACTACCCAACAAAAATTGATAAAATAAATAATAACTTAGAATTTTTATTTTAATTTTATTTTATTTTAAGTAACCAAAATTATAATATAATATATCAAACATTTCACCCAAAAATAATGAAAAAAAAATGTAATTAAATTAATTACATTTTACACCATTAATATTATTAAACATTTACCTAATTACATTGTACACCATTGAACATTTGAAAAATACTAAGGAGAAAGAAGAGTATCAACATGAACATTAAGGACCAGAGCCAACTCTAAATAAAGCCACTCTAGATTTAGTGACATATGTATGAGTGTGTTGTAGCTTTTATTACTCTCCCATATAGTGCATACATCTCGCTCAATGTTGGGAATTGATATGTAATTTGCAACCACCTTGTCTCTTTCATGATGAGCTTCGGGGCAAATATTGTGACAATAGTACAGTTTCCGGCTCAGGAAAATATTAAAAGACTCGTTGTAGTAAACAAATGGAAAAAAAAAATCTAAGTTATTTTACACTGGTTATTTTTTTTTTAATTAGATTTAGAAACTATTTTAAAATTTGACGAACAAAATATTAAATAATTGACATTATTTTTATCAATCAAATTTAAAAATATTCTATATGCAAAAAATGTACAATCACATTAAATTCAACCACTGTAAATACTTTGCAAGAGAAGTTTCGTTATTTGTTTAAACACTTATATTGGATTTTGACGGAAGAAATGAGAACATAAGGAGTCACGACACGTTCTATGGTGGATGTGCAATACCCATCAAAGTTGGCATCCTTTTCATTGTGCAATTTGTTTATCAAAAATCGAAGTAAGATGTTGTAGAGCTTGATATCCACTATTTAGGCATTGAACCATAGAACTCTCTATTTGATTTCTATTGTTGATGTTTTTAATAAACAGTTAGTTAATACAACATCAACTGGTAGAACAAAGATAAGAAGTGGGGAGATTTTTTTATCAAATGAGTGAAAAAAGTACCTAGCCTCTTTCTTATTATTATACCTACCCAGTGCTAGGTATATAGCGATCGATAAATTGTTGAAATCCTATTATTTTCTTCCGACTTTTTCCAAATGGCTTGATTTAAGCCAACGTTTTCTAGAAATTTTTATTTAAAATTATTTTCATTTTATTTTTAATTTTTTTATTGGACAAGCAACTTAGGAGTCTTATTGCAGTTTATCACAAGCTTTTCACTTTTAGATTGGGTTAAAGAGTCAAGTTTAGATATAATATATAGAATATGATGGAAACATTTAATTTCAAAATACTAATGCTAAGTCTCACGTAGCATTAATCTAATAACTTTTTTTGTTTGGAATTTTTTAGCCTAATTACATAGCTTAATATTACATAGCCATCTGGCCCTTTTCGTGTTAATTACAAACTATTGCATTGCTTAATATTACATAGCCATCTAGTTCTTTAGTGTCAGTGAGCACTAACTTTCTCTGTCCAACAAACTTCTTGTTTTAAGTCCTCTGCACCCAAACCTGGTCATGTACATTCTCTGTCCTGCAGAATTCTGGTTTTAAGTCCTCTACAAGGAGACACATTCTCAACAAATTTCTATGTTTTGAGCACCCTAATTTGTCCCTGCTTCATACACCTGTGGCTTGCATAATAACTCACCAAACACTAGTTAATTAAGGCATAATTTTTCAAGTACTAGATCTTCAGGTACTAGATGACGGTTATTACTGTTTCGTTCCTTCAGTCTCTCAGCTCTTCAGGCCTCACACTATTCTTATTACAACAGCATATCAATGCTCTCTTCCTCTTCATACATGTTGGGTACATATAACAGGCTGCCCCATATACAATTTGATGGCATTGCTTGAGGCCTCAGTGCCTGTGTGCTCTTTGTTTTGCTTTTTTCCTCCATAAAACTGAGGCCATATACAATTTGATGGCATTGCTTGAGGCTTCATGAGGCCTCAGTGCCGGTATGCTCTTTGTTTTGCTTTTTTCCTCCATAAAACTGAGGCCATATATAATTTGATGGCATTGCTTGAGGCTTCAGTACCTGTGCACTTTGCATCTTCCTTTTTTTTCTCCATAGAACAAAGGGAGGGACAAAAAGGAGAGTAATTGTCCATCTGTGCTGCATTTTTCCTCTATAATCTAATGTTTGCCAAAATTTTATGTGTAATCCTCCAATCAGTGATCCTGTTACTCTTAAACACTTGCTTATTCAACCCCCAAAACTGCTAATGCAGTAAACAATAATCGATTCCTTTCTACTCGTGTTTTGAATTTCTGGAATTTGTGTATAAGAAGTCCCATTTTAACCAAAGCTCGCCTAAGGGGTAGTCTCCCTAAGCACCCTAGCATTTCCTCAGCTCTTGTTGTTGCTACTTGAAGTCTTTTTGCAGAAGTAAAATGCAGTGGCATAGATTATCTTGTGTTCTATGTTCCCAATCCCAGTTTTCATAAATACTATTTTTCCATTGTTTGCAGAGTTGGTATCCATCTTCTAACAAGACTGATTTGAACACTTATAGTCAATGCAAAGTGTTATGTTGGTACCAGAGATCCCCCCTACATAAATAAATCTCACAGTCTGGAAGACGCAAGTGGAATCGAAAAACCATCTCGATAATTGGCTAGTCCTCTGTGTTTTTATTCAAGTTACCCTAATATGTTATCTGATAAAATTATGTTTTGTTCTAGCTCCTTGAATCTCTTACCTGTGTTGACTAAGTTGTTATCTGCAGCATCATGGTAGTTCACTGTGCACTTAACTTGAATTCCTCTTACTTAGGATGCACTCTTTCATTCATTTCATTTGCTTTATTGATACAACCATATCTAGATTAAATCTCAACCACTTAAAGATTAATATCCAAAACTTACCCTTGATACTGACTGTCCATGGACAACCCAAGAGGGATTCCTTTCTGTGCTAATTGTCTCGAGCAACCCAAGAGGGATTCCTTTGTGTGGATTCCTTTCTGTGGTAATCTCTGAAATGCATGGTAGCAGATAGCATTTAGGTACATAGTGCCCAACGCATCCATGAACCAATGAACACTTAACCAACTTGGAATTGCATCTGTGTCCATTGCTGAAGTCAGTTGCAACCTCTATAAGAGTAGCTTCTGACCATGCTCACTTTATCCGTTGCACTTCCACTATCACCTTTAGTTAAAAGAGACACTTCCTCTGAGCCTACGATAGAACCATTTCATTGCACCATATAGTGTTACATCCAGTACCGTAGCGCTTAATCTAAAGGAACCCTTATCTGCGGTTCATATCTTGGGCTCGCAAAATCGGACCTCGATCTTCTCTATGCCAAGCTCCTCACTATGGTATGTCACCCTTGGTATAAATGAATCAAGGGCGATATGCCAAGCTCCTCACTATGGTATGTCACCCTCGATATAAACGAATCAAGGACGATCTTAGAAGCAGACGGTTTAGTAGGATAAAGAAATCATGTTTGAAGCCACACTTGGGTTTGAACTACCACCACTCTACTGGTCCCTTGATATTGTACTAGCACTGAAACTACTAGTACTTCCTTCTACTACTGCACCAGGTTAACTACAACTGTTAGGATAATGATTGTACCAAGGCAAATAGAAAGCAAAACCAAAAAAAGAAAGTACCATATGACTTATGGATGTTAGAGGAGTGATCGACATTGGGCTAGCTCTGTGGTTTCCTGACATTACCTCTTCGACAACGGGGGTTCAGAATCTCAGCTTCCTTCATTATCAAGAAGCAGACAGTTTAGCAGGCTAAAGATTCAATCAGGATTTTCTTATAGTTCTCGGTGATAGATTTTTACTGATGAAAAGTAGTTTCATGTTCTAACTCTAACCAGGGCACTATGCTTTTCTAATCATAGCACTATGCGTTTATACACCTATAGGGTGTTATAATATATTCTTTAGGTTCTTTGGACTTCTTTGGAGAGAAAACCCCGTTTGAAGTTCTTTAGTGCAGTGTGTTACTATCCCCAGTCTACTCTCGACATACGGATGGAAACTTCCCTTCTGTAGATTTGCAACTTGAGGTCACATTGTTCTCCATTGTTCTTTATGGGTTTGAAGTGTGAGGGCCTTGCCTTTGAGACAAATTGTGCCAAGATATAGAGTGTAGAGACCCATATGCTTCCGCATGATCTAGAGAAATAAAACAATTCCACATGCCATTGTTCAGGTAGAGTTTGTGACCCATTCACTCCGGCTTGAGACCATTTTTAGATTGGTCTAGCTATTGCATCATATTTGCTATATCTTTGACACAATATTTAGTAGGGAGTGTTATCCATACTTCGCTTTTTATACCTATTAGGCCATAGCCTCGAATAGAGACCCATTGATTGGCTTCATTGTTGAAAGCAGACTCGAATAGACCCATTGATTCACCTCATCATTGATGCTTTCAGAGGTTTTAGACAATCGTCAGTCAATTGGCATCTTGGTGGATAGCTTCCACATATACAGGTAGGATGTCTAGGCCTGAATTGACCTACCAAGTGGGTTAAAGGCCAAAATGGCCTTTTTTGTAGAGATTTTTCCCTCAAATGGTATGAGGTATTCAACCTAGATTCTCGATGGATCTGTCTATCACAGTGCATGGTCTTCCATTTGAGCTACAAGGTTTGGGTCTTTGTTCCATTGGTACTTCAAGGGATACCCTCCAAAGTTCGCCATGCCAAAAGGAAGCAGTCAGATAGTTTATGCCCCTTTTGTCATCGTTTAAAATCCTTGAAGCATCTTTTAAGGGATTGTAGATTTTATAGATCATGCTGGAGATTGGTGCAGGACTGGCATTTTGTTCTGCTTGATGGGCAGCTTGATTCGTGTACACAGCTTCATTGGTATGGTCAACCTACAACATTTCTTTGAGGAGAGACATTGAACATTGCTATCATCCCATTGTATAGAAGTTACGCTGGCATCACCCCTGATCAAGGCTCACTGTAAAAAGAGTTGTCTACATCAGCAATCAATGGATGTGTCACAACTGCTAGTGCTAGTTACACATAATTGGTGGTCTTCCCTGCAAGTCTTAGTAGGCTTCCAATCTAGATGCCACATTACCCCACAACACGACATACTTTGCACTGATCATAGAGAAGTTGCCAACTACCAAACGATCATGATCCATATCCATAATAGGCAGACCAGGAAGGAACTCTATAGTCATAAGTCAATCTCAAGTTTTAACATACAAAGTGAAGTGGGTATGGTTTAAAGGCAAATGCAACACGTTGATGTATTGGCAAGAACCCATAACTAATCTAAATCCCTCACACAATCACAATGTGATTATCTGGGAACCCCAACTCCATTACCAATGTTGACTAACTAAACTGTCTCTAGAATCTAACTTACGAGCCTTATAATGAGAAAGGGATTAAATTCCCGCTAGTATGAAGGAGCAATGGCATATGCATCCATTGTTGTTTCCTTCCTAGTTCAAATTTTCAAAACATAAAATTAAAATGACTACAATGCTGTTGTTTTGCAACCCGCTCTATCAACTTGTTTGCCTGCTTTCTCAGAGCATCCATTGTTTTCTTGTTATCAATCATAAAGAGCCCATATTTCAGAAATCTCTATACAAATCCACATCCATATCCAAGAGCAAACAATCCTTAAAAAATTGGGAATTTGAGGAACAATGTGCCTCTCAATAATTCAAAAATATTGTGGATTTAGATATTCATAGATCCACTGTCAAACATGATCAGGTGGGTAAACACAACGAAATGTTGGTTTCAAATCAAGACCTTAATATTAGTCAGACCTTCTGGCTGAGATCCCCCAAGAGCCAATAATGCAATGCAAGCTGCGAAGGGGCTCCATCAATGATTTAAAATGATTAAATGGATAACTAAGATTTATGTTTCGATCAAAGCAAATCGATCACAACAAAAGCCTAAAGGCAATTCACAATCTGCAGGGACATCAAATCCGCTCAGTTCTCTCGCAGCCGAGCGAATGCCAGAAAGGATATAAATGAATTAAAAGTCATGCAGGAAGTAAATCATTCAAACAAATAAGGAATTCAAAAGCCTCGATGCTTCTGTTTCATCCGTCGAACTCCCCTGCCACTGTGCAAAACTTGGTATGCCCATAAAGAGTAGATAATCAAGAAGGAAACACTTCAATCACACACTAGAAATCAGGGATGGTCATTATTTTATAACGACTGAATCCACCTTCCAATAAAATCTTCTTCCATTCTTTCTCTATTCTTTCTTTCCCACCAGAGCAGTGTGCCACCATTAGCATATCAAATCCACCCAACCACCCAAAATAAGCCCAATTGACTCATACGTTGTGTTTAGTTAAGGTTTTTTTTTTCAAATATTAAAACATGAAAGGCCTTATATTTCATCGCATTATGTACTCGTGCCAAGAGCATATAAAGAATGTATTTCCATTCTTTCTACTGAATAGAATTAAGATTTTTTCCATGGAAAAAGGAAAGTTTCATGTCGAAAAGTTTAACTAATGAAAACAATAAATTATGTATGGCAACTTCCCACTGAGAGTGCAGTGTGCACTACATAGCCGGGTATTAGAGAGAGAAACAATCATATGGCAACTGGAAAATCAACTTATAGACCATAGGAGAGGATTTCTAGTATCATAATTTTTTTTATTGAAGTAACCTAAACAATCTTTCTCTAGCATCTTGCAATTTATATTCAAAATATTTAAAGAAAAAAGAAAATATTAACGAAAAATTAATTGCAATATTCAAAAGGAGGCCATTCTCATGTCACCCAGTAGACACGATGTAAAGGAAGATAAGCATAGTCACCTGACAGTCATCAGCGAGTTAGACTCTACCTATTCAAGATAGACATCCTCTGGAATTTGAATATAGCTAACGCGCAAAGAAATATTGAAACTGGCAGGTTCTTAGTCAGTGATGTTCACATTACAAGGGAAAGTCTTGCTGAAAGACAAGGGGTAGAATGCCCATTTTTTACTCGATGGCTCCAAAACTCAATATAACATCAATTTCATCAGGTAAAGAGACCTATCAATCCAGTAGTGAATAAAATGACTGGCAAATACTAAATAGAGATCATTGGTGCAAACTACATTGAATCGTACATCACCTGGATGGCATAGACTCTAATACAAATAGCTCTCCATGCACTTGAGCTAGCCACAGTGCCTTTCTTGGTTATTTGGTGTAGTTTTTATAGTAAACTAAAGATGATACATAAAGTTCCTTTGCATCAATTATTATCCTCAAATCCCACATTTCTTTGAGGAGAGACATTGAACATTGCTATCATCCCATTACACAGAAGTTATGCTGGCATCACCCCTAATCAAGGCTCACTGTAAAAAGAGCTATCTACATCAGCAATCAATGGATGTGTCACAACTACTAGTGCTAGTTACACATAATTGGTGGTCTTCCCCACAAGTCTTAGCAGGCTACCAATCTAGATGCCACATTACCCCACAACACGACGTACTTTGCACTAGTCATAGAGCAGTTGCCAACTACCTAATGATCATGATCCATATCCATAATAGGCAGACCAGGAAGGAACTCTATGGTCATAACTCAATCTCAAGTTTTAACATACAAAGTGAAGTGGGTATGGTTTAAAGGAAAATGCAACACGTTGATGTATTGGCAAGAACCCATAACTAATCTAAATCCCTCACACAATCACAATGTGATTATCAGGGAGCCCCAGCTCCATTACCAATGTTGACTAACTGAACCGTCTCTAGAATCTAATCTACGAGCCTTATAATTACAAAAGGATTAAATTCCCGCTAGTATGGAGGAACAGTGGCATATGCATCCATTGTTGTTTCCTTCCTGTTCAAATTTGAAAAACATAAAATTAAAATGACTACAATGCAATACCTGCTGTTGTTTCCCAACCTGCTCTATCAACTTGTTTGCCTGCTTTCTCAGAGTATCCATTGTTTTCCTGTTATCAATCATAAAGAGCCCATATTTCAGAAATCTCTATACAAATTCACATCCATATCCAAGAGAAAACAATCCTTAAAAAATTGGGAATTTGAGGAACAGTGTGCCTCTCAATAATTCAAAAACATTTTGGATTCATATATTCACAAATCCACTGTCAAACATGATCAGGTGCGTAAGCACAGTTAAATGTTGGTTCCAAATCAAGACCTTAATATTAGTCAGACCTTTCGGCTGAGATCCCCCAAGAGCCAATAATGCAATGCAAGTTGCGAAGGGGCTCCGTCAATCATTTAAAATGATTAAATGGATAAATAAGATTTATGTTTTGATCATAGCAAATTGATCGCAACAAAAGCCTAAAGGCAATTAACAATCTGCAGGGACATCAAATCCGCTCAGTTCTCTCAGAGCCGAGCGAAGGCCAGAAAGGATATGAATGAATAAAATGTCATGCAAGAAGTAAATCATTCAAACACATAAGGAATTAAAAAGCCTCCATGCTTCTGTTTCATCCGTCAAACTCCCTTGCCACTGTGCAAAACTTGGTGTGCCCATAAAGAGCAAATAATCAAGAAGGAAATGCTTCAATCAGAGACTGGAAATCTGGAAATCAGGGATGGTGATTATTTTATAACGACCGAATCCACTTTCTAATAAAATCTTCTTCCATTCTTTCTCTGTTCTTTCCTTCCCACTAGAGCAGTACGCCACCATTACCAGATCAAATCCACCCAACCATCCAAAATAACCCCAATTGACTCATATGTTGTGTTTAGTTAAGTTTTTTTTTTCAAATATTAAAAAATTAAAGGCCTTATATTTCATCTCATTATGTACTCGTGCGAAGAGCATATAAAGAATGTATTTCCATTCTTTCTACTGAATAGAAATTAAGATTCTTTCCATGGAAAAAGGAAAGTTTCATGTCGAAAAGTTTAACTAACGAAAACAATAAATTATGTATGGAAACTTCCCACTGAGAGTGCTGTGTGCACTACATAGCTGGGTATTACAGAGAGAGAAACAATCATATGGCCACTGGAAAATCAACTTACAGACCATAGCGGAGGATTTTTAGTATCAGAATTTTTTTTATTGAAGTAACCTAAACAATCTTGCTCTGGCATCTTGCAAGTTATACTCAAAATATTTAAAGAAAAAAGAAAATATTAACGAAAAAATTAATTGCAATATTCAAAAGGAGGCCATTCTCATGTCACCCAGTAGACACGATGTAAAGGAAGATAAGCATAGTCACCCAACAGTCATCAGCGAGGTAGACTCTGCCTATTCAAGATAGACGTCCTATGGAATTTGAATATAGCCAGCAGACAAAGAAATATTGAAACTGGAAGGTTCTTAGTCAGTGATGTTCACATTACAAGGGAAAGTCTTGCCGAAATACAAGGCGCGGAATGCCCATTTTCTACTTGATGGCTCCAAAACTCAATATAACATCAATTTCATCTAGTAAAGAGACCTGTCAGTCCAGTAGTCAATAAAATGACCGGAAAATACTAAATAGAGATCATCGGTGCAAATTACACTGAATCATACATCGCTTGGATGGCATAGACTCTAATACGAATAGCTCTCCATGCACTTGAGCTAGCCACAGTGCCTTTCTTGGTTATTTAGTGTAGTTGTTATAGTAAACTAAAGAGGATACATAAAGTTCCTTTGCATCAATTAATATCCTCAAATCCCACATTTCTTTGAGGAGAGACATTGAACATTGCTATCATCCCATTGTATAGAAGTTACGCTGGCATCACCCCTGATCAAGGCTCACTGTAAAAAGAGCTGTCTACATCAGCAATCAATGGATGTGTCACAACTACTAGTGCTAGTTACACATAATTGGTAGTCTTCCTTGCAAGTCTTAGCAAGCTGCCAATCTAGAGGCCACATTACCCCACAACACGACGTACTTTGCACTGATCATAGAGCCGCTGCCGACTACAAAAAATGATAATGATCCATATCCATAATAGGCAGACCAGGAAGGAACTCTATGGTCATAACACAATCTCAAGTTTTAACATACAAAGTGAAGTGGGTATGGTTTAAAGGAAAATGCAACACGTTGATGTATTGGCAAGAACCCATAACTAATCTAAATCCCTCACACAATCACAATGTGATTATCCGGGAGCCCCAGCTCCATTACCTACGAGCCTTATAATTACAAAAGGATTAAATTCCCGCTAGTATGAAGGAACAATGGCATATGCATCCATTGTTGTTTCCTTCCTAGTTCAAATTTGAAAAACATAAAATTAAAATGACTACAATGCAATAGCTGCTGCTATTTCGCAACCTACTCTATCAACTTGTTTGCCTGCTTTCTCAGAGCATCCATTGTTTTCTTGTTATCAATCATAAAGAGCCCACATTTTAGAAATCTCTATACAAATCCACATCCATATCCAAGAGAAAACAATCCTTATAAAATTAGGAATTTGAGGAATAGTGTGGCTCTCAATAATTCAAAAATATTGTGGATTCAAATATTCACAGATCCATGAAACTGGAAGTAAGGTATAGCCTTTTTGTAAAAAACAAAGATTAAGGTTTTCTAATTATAAGAAAAATATTATTAGGTCAAGCGAGCAAAAATAGATTGTAAAGTAGAGAACCTGCATGAACTTACTCGGCAAGGCTGAGGTTTTTCCATATATGTAAAATAGTAAAAAAGAGGTTCGATAACATAATTTTAAGAAAAATCGAATCAAAATATTTGGATTTTCACCCAAAACGATTACGGCTACACCAACGTCAAAGACGATTTTTCTATTTGAACATTTCATGACCTACTCAAGTCCTGTGCATTACTTTGCCTTATATTTATAGTAAATTTGTTATGGAATTATTAAAATATCAATCCACAGTCCAAGCGTATTTTACCAAAAAGGGTAAAACATAAACAAAACAAGAGACATGACTACATGTGAATAGAATAAGAAATAGGACTCAAGATTTCTAGCGAATAATAAGTGTAAATCACCTCCGTGACAGCCTACATTACCACTATAAAATTGAGTTTTGGAGATACAAAACCTACTTTACTAGAAATAGGAAACGTAAACATAACCAGAAACAAAACAAAACTAGAATCGTGACTGTATAATTTTGACGGATAAGCAACTTAAACCCACCCATCTCCTTGAATATATCATGAACTTAAGAATTGGTGGTGTTGTAGACGTGTAATCCCAACAGAGGAATGGAAATGATAATAGGAACAAGAACTGAATGGAAAAGAGATATACTAGTCACGCGTCTACTGACATTGATCTGAACAATGTTTCCTCTCATCAAATGGGTATGTAGCACAGGGTAGAGAAGTCCATCGGTCAGGGGTAGATCTAATCTTCCATTCATTTCCCATCGTAGTTTTAACAAAAATTTACTTGGGAATATCGACCTCCAACCTAAACTATTCTATTGAATGACATATGCCAAGCTATTAGTTATTTCAAAAGTGAAAATCTCTACATAAGCCACCAATAAGGCATTGGTTCACTAGTGAGGTCATCAGAGTTTAACCCAACCACCAGGCTTCACTATCACTGTTGTTCACACCACCTAAATGGCATAACAAGAGAGCATCAGACGATTTTGCTAGAAAAATTACCATCGAGACTTATCACCTAAACCAACGGAAGTCACTCATGGACAAGTTTCTTGCATTAATTCTTATAATTAAACAATAAAAATAAAATGTAGTTACCTACCTCTTGAGTGGGTTTAGTATCCTCTGGAAAGCTCTCCTCTAGCACATAGCCTTTGATCCTCTCCTCTCGTACATAACCTCGATCCTTCTTGTCTCAGTTCACATACATTTCCTCGATATATGATTTCATTGCTCTGGAACTCTCGGCACCCTGTGGTACACGCAAATCCGAGGCCTTTTTTGTGTCTCTGAAATTTATAGGGATGACTAGATCATCACAATCCACCTGTGGCAGAGCATCTAGATGGTGACCTCCTACAGTCTTGGGACATTATATTTCCTTCTTAATCAACACATTTTTTCCCTCTTTTCTGCTTAATTTCTTCACTGATTTCAAGGTCGGAAAGACAACTGTCGTCTTCTTTGGCACATAACCCATACCTTCAGCTCCATCTTCCTCTGCGGAATCTTGTACATCCAGCATCTTGAGTGCCTCTTGCACTTGTATAGAAGTGTTTTAAAGTTGCAGAGAGTGATGGACGCTTGGGCATGGGCCATCGCACAGGAGTGTGGGCAACCTTGTGCAGATCCCTTCGTAGAATGAAACCACCATGATTGGAGGCACCTAGAATCCAATTTCTTGTATTCAAACAAATGTATCAAATCAAACCTACGACAACATGGCCGCGACCTTCCTCTTTCTTCCCTGGAAAAACCCTGCAACATGAGGAAAATGAATAGATTTTGATATTTGAGAAACAGAATGGGATGATATGGTGACCTTCCTCCCTAGAACATGAGGGAAATGAAAAAATTTTGATATTTAAAACGCGAAAATTCCATGAAACCTTGAATGGAACTTAAATGAAATGATTTTGTGTTTTTCAATTGGACTTAAATTCCATTAAATGAAATGTGTAAGTGTTTTCTTTGGCTTAATAGGGATGTATTGCTTATGGTAAAGAATTCTTAATCATATGACGCTTGTTTTTATGTAGGAAAATTTATTTTAGGGGATTTTGGTTGATTTTTCAATGTAATCATGTTACATTAAAGGTGAATTATGGTGACATAAAAATAAATTGTGTGTGGTTAAAAAGTGCAGTGAAGGCGTAATGTTATAAGATTAATGATTATTTCTAATAAAATGTTTGGTTTAGTAAGGTTAACTAATCTATGGAGATGCTCCAATATTAAATAAGAAATTGTAGATAGAATAGAAATCAAATGGAAATAAAGAATTTGTCTAGAGAAGATCATATTGAAGAATCCAAGAGGAATTTCCATGGCAGTCTAACCCTAGGGATTTTTCTGGTGTGAAGATTGGTATTCACCTGCACCCGGGAGAGATAATAGCGTGAGGGAATGGTCACAACACTAGCCAACAAGGGTCAGTGCACCTGGTTTATATTTATCTGCGGCGGTTTGGCAGCTTATGGTCTTGCGAGTTTTCTCGGTCAACCAGTAAGGGGATCGAACGGTGGAGGTGAACGTTTTGTTCAATTGGGCCAATGTCTCTTAGAGGGTGCCGTGCATAGCATCACATAGGGATAGTATAACAGAGTACATGTGAACATCATTTCGTATCGACGAGGAACTTGTGGATTATTCTTCTCATTCTATGGAGGCTTTCCAAATTTGGGTTGAGGGGCCACATCAACACCAAAATTGGGTTTCACCGGCGATACACCATGAACCGGAAGTCCAAGTCAACACATTTTTACCTCAAAGATGGATGAAGTGAAGGTTTCCCTAAATTCCCTAGGGTTTTCCCACCCGGGCTTGACGATAAATCCGAACTTTCTTCAACTACAGGAGGACCAGGCTCAACCGGTCCTGAATATCCCATCACCATCGGAGTTACAGTACTGGGAACTCGAACAACCGGGTCTCGCGACAAATGTACAAGGGGCGTCTTATGTGGCGGTTGGGGGCATAAGCGTTCATGGGATTGATACATATGTCGTCGTAAATACTAGGAATAATGTACCATGCTCATCAGGAGCAGTCCCCCATGGCTAGCGACCTGCTCCTACAACTCGCACTTCAAGACATTTTGATGGCATCACTCATCAGGAACCTGGTATTGAGGATATTAGAGCATCGGATTTGGATGAGTATGATTCAGCAGAGGACAAACAACACCCGATAGACCACGCACAGAGAACGGGGGGGGCGGGAAGAAAAAAACAAAATGCACCAAGGTGCATGAGAAGGGGCATCTGTTGGTATTCGTAGAAGGTATCAATATGGCCCAAGATGCATATACTGAGAGTATTGTGCTTGTTGGAAGGGTTTGTGGTCGAAATTATACCCCTGGGCGATTGAAGCATTGGACTATGGAAATCTGGAGACATTTATTGGACCAGTTGTTGGCGATTATTACCATGACAAGAAGTTGGTTTGCACTCATCTTCACACAACCAGACCAAGGAGGAACCATTTTGGTGGAACTTGGCCATAAAAGGGACATCTATATTTGCATAGTTTTTTAAGAGAAAATATACCTAGTGGATTATGATTGTAGGCACATCATTTTAGTATCTAGACTGATGTGTAAACACTAACCAAAGGGTATTTAGCTAAACCCACAAAATTATTATAGGTGCTTCTAGAGAAGTAGGTGTTCTTGTGCTCTCATTAGTTAGGTATGGACAATGAAGGTAAAGTAAGTGAAGGATTTGGCCACTAGTCTTTCCTATAATTTTGGTCCAATTTTTCAACATCACCATTTTTAAGGTAGTTGTACATTTAGAATTGAGAAGGCCAACGTGAAACTGAGATAAGCTTTGATGGATCCTTTTAGTTGAAAACTACAATTGGGAGGAGATATCAAACATATTTTGGGAAGAGTATCTAGTAATGTGGCTAAGATGAGGGTTATGATTGCCTAAAGTAGCTATGTTGCACGTGTATATATTTCCCCATGGTTATTCTAGTTATCATCATGTGCAATTGTAATAAAAAATCCACAGGGATATTAGAGATCTACCTATGTATGCTAGCCCTACCATAATAAAGTTACACATGTAAAGGCTTCATAAAAAAAGTTACCTACTCGTGATCATCATAATCCAATATTTAGATAAGGGGAGTTATCATAGGTACAAGCCATACTTACTAGGTGAAAGTTTGATATGTGCCACGCGATTCAAATATTGGTCATAAGAGGAGGACATATATGAAGCATATAACCCAACTCAAGGATGAGTTGGAAGGCATGACCGAGGCATTTTTGTGTATCATCTTTTACTAAGTTTTGGCACATAGAGAAGCTCAACAAAACTTGAAAAAATATGAATTTGTAGAAGTAAACATGTGGAAGGTTGAATATGTGGATTTATATAAGGCTAAGTACACAAGGCTAATGATTCATCTCATATATTCTTTGCACCTAATTTTATGGATAATTTATGTATCTCTCTAAAGAAATAAACTCTTTTGTACTCCTTTTTTTTTTGTTAAGTGGCTTATGGTTGGTTGATTCTCTATTATAACTTTGAATCTTTTGCAGCTACTATAGTTTCCTATATATATGAGGTTTGTAAGGTACTTAAATAGATTCAATATTAGGGATAATTTGTAAGAGGGGTTACATTTTTTTATCAATTTTTGTTGTTCACTCTACATTAGAGCTATGTAATACCATGCACGTTATTAGTATAACAAAATACTATTCTACTGATGTGTTTGTATTTGTACTATATTTGGGTGATATATGCATGTTTTTATTCATTTGAATGATGTTAGTTCTAATGGTTTAAATTGGCACCAATAATATCATAATGAATGTGATCCCCGCTAAAATATTTCACATTTTGCACATTACTTAATGGGAATTATTATATGTGCCTCAAGTGAGACCTTCTTGCTCCTAGAAGATGGAATATTTTAGGAGATTAGACAATAATAGGCCATGTTTGGAAACATTCCATTAACCTTGAGTGTATCATAGAGCCAACATAAAATAATGGGAAATAATTGTCTAAAATCTTTGAACTATGGTAAATAAGTCAAATTAGGGTTTAGTGATCGAGGGGGTAGGATTAACCTACAAAATGGCTTCAAGTGATTTAAATGATTTTAACCATGGCCCTAAATTTCCCCTAATCTTATTTAGGGATGCTAAATTACTTGGAAATGGGTTGGGAAAGGTAGAAGGTGACATTAGGAAGAGGTGCTTCAAGAAAAAATCTATTTTAATGGCTTTGGGAAAAAATGGAAAAGAAATATTACTTCTAAGAATTTTTTTGGCTATGTTAGTGTACAATTTTTACCTTGGAAAATATGATTTTTTCACTAAGTCATGATGGTAATTGGAGTAGTTAAAGACCTCTCAAGTATTTTCTAAGTGGATAGAGGAAGATATGGTGTATTTAGTCATAGTGGGGTACTAAGCTTGGCATTTTATTTTGAGATGAAGGTGGTGTTGTAAGCCAAATACCTTATAATTACAAAAGTATTAGCCTTACTTTGATATTATAAAAATTGATG
Organism: Pinus taeda; assembly: GCA_000404065.3. Taxonomy (NCBI): domain Eukaryota; kingdom Viridiplantae; phylum Streptophyta; class Pinopsida; order Pinales; family Pinaceae; genus Pinus; species Pinus taeda. The sequence goes on along the minus strand of APFE030118746.1, from coordinate 14,669 downwards.
ACATTGTAGTGTAGAGTATGTTGCTTGAGTGAATATTTAGGGAGTTAAAACCCTATGTACTAATTGTAAAAAAATCGTTTCTTGGATTGAGTTGGTCGCTCAGGGTATGGGAGCTACTACAATGTAGTTGTCCAATCTGCCCAGTTACTTCCCAAACCTACAAGTTCTTTGGTTGCTCGCAATGTGTTTGAAGAAACACCTGAATGAGCTAAGTGGGGCAGTGCTTGGGCCATTTGGGATATGTTTGTCAAAATGTTTCGCCATGATGAAGAGGGTAGGCATGAATCTGTCCCTCACTTCCCACGGAAAAAACTAGTAAAACATGGATCTTCAAATTCATAACCACCCCTTTTCATAATATTTGTAAAACCTCTCTCAGAAGGGGCTTCCTATATCATGATGTTAGTAGCTAACTTGGTAGTCATGCTTGCTACCAAACTCCATGAACGTACAAGAATTCCAGTTGCGCTTTCGAGGCTTATGTAGAAAGGCAGGATGCTACAAGAGGGATTCCCTCTAAGCGATTATGGCATTCAAAATGAGGCTTTAATCTCCCTCGTTGCAGAGATGAAAGGGGGAGCTAAGGGAGAGGAGGCTCCTTCTACCACCAAGTCAGAAAGGCCACAACCCTGGTCCCAACTATTTAAATTTTAAGGATTATTCAGGCTTGGTCTTTTTGGTTGAGCACTCTCTAGCCACTCCTAGCCTAGAACTAACAGAGGTTGGCATCAATTTGAGGGCTGCATAGTAACTCAATCAAGCAATCATATGTCGTTTCAACGGTTTTTGACCCTCATCATCTGCCCTTAGGGATTGGATCTATCAAAACTAGGCTCATAACCTAGAATTGATATTTTGCTCAAAGTTTTTTTTTATGGTGATCTTCAAATGTCTTGAGGATAAGCAAAAAATCCTTGACCAAGGTCCATGGTTTTGGGGATGAGTTGGTCTTCCAGTGAAGCCATGGTTTCCCAACTACAGTCCTCTCACTAAGTCGTCAACGACTACTCCAGTATGGGTAAGATTGCCTAGTCTCCCATTCACTTTACCCATCCAGCTCTCTTAGAAAAAGTGGGAAATTTAATTGGAAGATTCATCAAAGTAGACGGGGAAAGACTTTTGAAAGGCATTTTTAGGTATGTTTGAATATGTGTTTAGGTAGATCTCAATGAATATCTACCAGATAAAATAGAGCTCAAGTGGATGGGCATTGTGTATTTCCAACCCTTGGACTACGAAAATACAGCTTTTTTGATGTAGGAATTACCAACAAGCTAGACACCTTCAAACTGTATGTCCCTTTCTGAAAGGGGCTTCCTCCTTATAGGCATCTAACAACTCTAACCATAGTTGGAGGGATCTTAAGGAAAGAAGGGGATCCAAAAATTCAACTAGACAGGAAAGAGACAACCCACAACATCCTAATACATTGAACAATAAATCTTAATGCATTTAGAGCATATTCTTTTGGATTAAATATTCCTCTACACGTTTCACTATAGAAGTAGATGTGTCCCTCTAAAGTTGATCGAGTGTCTACTAGTAGATTTGTGCTTAAGGTTGATTGCTACCTTGTTCCGTGAATTAGGATAAACTTTGGGTCCTCTTTTAGTAGACACTCAAGCGACTTTGGAGGGACATGTCTGGTTCTATAATGAAATGCATAGAGGAATCTTTAATCCAAAACAATATAATCCCAATGCATTAGGATTTATTTCTTAATGCATTTATCTATGCTCAATATCATCTCTCTATCCATCATGGTACTCACAACTTTGAGCCCAAGAATTAGCATGAGGATAGGGAATATTGGTTGATCCATATATAGGGGATATTGGCCCACAACGTGGATAGCATAGGAGGAAGACACCTAGCGATTAGGTCAATTTTGAATAATGGTTTTGGCTTATGACCATTATTAGCTTAGTGAGAATAAATTAGATGATGTGGGAAATGTGTGGGTTAACCCAATGCATTGTGGGCACTAATAAGTCTTGATTGTGGTTTGATGATTTGTCATCATGGTTAAGTAGAGATATATGCTTAAACACAATTGTGGAGCTCAACGCTAGTGTATGAATTATGGTGCATGTACTAAAATAACTCTGGGTAGAGAGATAGAAAGAGGGAGTGAGAGGGATAAGGATATGTATAGAGGGAGGGAGAGAGATAAAGATATAAAGAGAGAGTGGGCATGAAAGAGTAGGAGATAAAGAGAGAAGCAGAGGAAGAGATAGAGAGGAAGGGATAAGGAGAGTGGGAGTGAGGGAGAGAGAGGGAGAGGGAGGTAGCAAGAGATCTAGAGAGTGGGAAAGCGTGGGAGAGAGAGGAAGAGTGAGAAGGATACGGTTCTCAGATATATTTGAGGTCATTAGGTCATATCAGATATATCATATTCTTTAGGCCACTCACATATGTGTACCTTCCATCTTTGTTTGGCCTCCAATACCTCCAATATACAACAATACCCTTTTCCAAAAGATCCATAAGAGAATGACCATGGGTAGAAATATCACTAGTCATCGAACCCGTGAAGGGTAGATTTTTAATAACATTAAAATGAAAAAAAAAAATTTGATTGCTCGAATAAACTTTGAACCAAAACCTTATTAATTCCAGCATAATACCCCTTTCCAACCCAAGAAAGAATGACCCTAGGTAGAAATATCACCATAGTCATCCAACCCGTGAAGGATAGATTTTTAATAACGTTAAACTATAAAAAACTAAATTAATTGCTCTGATGAACTTTGAACGAAAGTGTTGTTAATTGCAGTAGGTGAATGCTTAATATCTTTTCATCGGTGAAAATCATAGAGTCTTAAAGAAACCACGAAAACAAACTCAAAGGCTTCTATAGATAGCTTACTCGACTTTTTCTCAGTCAGGGACATTGAAGCTTCATTACTATGGAAATTTGTTCAAGTCGCCGGGATTCGGCCAAGATGGGAGCTCTCATTTAATAAATCCATATCTATTTGTAATGAGGTCATGATAAGCTCATTAGATTCTACTTATAATGGTTGTTCCAACTTACACCTCAAGCCTTGAAAATGCTTTTTCTAAATTCAACTCAATTGTTAATCCTCTCAACATTTCCTCAATTATGGTGGATGTTTAGGGGTTTAAAACAGGTCTAGATTAGTGCATTTCTATTCTCAAACCGCTTGATTCATCTTCCAACTTATGTTGAATCCAATGATAATTATTAGCATAAATGATTCCCTCCAATAGATTCCCATAAAAGCACTTAAAGTTGGGCTAGTGCTTTCATTCCCTCAAAAAATCTATCAATTTTAAAAATACATCTCAATTTTTTAATTTATATATTTTACTAAAAATATTTTTATATTATTAAGATAATTTTTTTAAAAATATATATAATTAATATATATTGAATCAATAAATTTTGATCAACACATTAAATTAAACAAAATAAAATAATTAATAAATATTAAATCAATATATCCTTATTAACACATTAAAATTTTGTAATTATTACCTAAATAAAAAATCAATGGGGAACTTTTCGAACAATTTGGTGGGAAATTTTCAAATTTTTCAAATTTCAAGTGCTTCGAACAATTTGGTGTTGAAGCATTTTAGGACACTTTTCAGCAAACAGATAACCGATCGAGGAGCATTAGCTGGTGCACACATTTACAGATAGATGATTAACTCCACTATCCTCGGGGAGTGTTGTGGAGCATTAACAGGTGTGGTGCTTCTGGCAATAACCCTCCCACACCATAAGACATGTTTACAAGCTATGCAGTTACAACAATTCCTTCTGCGAGGCCCGATCTTCCATGGATTTATCAAGGCCTGATCTTCCATGGTTTTTGCCTAAAACAAGTATTTTTTTCTTCATCTCAAAAATTAGCTCTTTGAATAAATTATCATCTCCAGTATGTGAAAACGAAAAACATTTCTCCGGTCTCTCTTTGATAAGGATTATGCTTTTTCCTTGCAGAAAAGATAGGTGGTAGAACTGCAGGGCATTTCAATCGGCAAATTTTCCTTTAAGTTAGATTGAATACACAAGCAATTGCTCCCAGCAATGGGAAACATAATGCTCGAGACAATAACAAGGGTCAAACTAATTGACCCGAAGTTTAACATTCAAAGCTAGGACACCAGACAACCTGAACTTTACCCCTACTTTCGGAACAGGACACCACGCAGAAGGCACACCAGTATAGATATGCTCTTTAGTAGTCCATGCCACCCATACCGTCTCTCATTTTTGGGATTTCCCTCTTATCCTTCAGAATCACAACAATGATGCACTCTGTTGTGGTTAACAATGAAGGCACACTTGCAGTGTCAACCAAAACAGCTATGATCACTTTCAGGGGATCAATAATCCCTGCCTTCACCATATCAATGTATTCACCTTAGTCAGCATCGTAGTTAAATTCAAGATTATATTTCTCACTAATTTCCCAACAACCACTGCACCTTCCACACTAGCATTTGCAACAATCGTACATGAAAACATCTTCAATCGTATATGCAGTTTGACCTTCCTGAGGCAGATTTCATCATTTTTTCGTGAGGCAGGATTTGGACCCTTTCCTGAAGTAATTTGGGCCTTCACTTCCTTATTATTATGTGATGCCAATTCATGCAGATCTGTAGACTGAATTATAACATCCTTGACAATATCTTAGAGATCGTTTTCTTTCAAAAACAATGCTACCTTTGCTTTTGATGACACCTATCTGGAGTCACCATCTAATTTTTCCTCATCTGAGACTTGATACTGCCATCTCTGAGATCTATTTTACAAACTTTTCAGATATGAAAATAAAACAACAAAAGTATACCTGCAAGAGTGGTCAGTCCTTCAAGCAACAATAATGAAACCCTCTAACTGTTGGTCTTTGATTCTGGCAGTTCATGTATTGTTGTAAACCCTTGAGGATCTCAATTAGAGACGATCCTCTTATACCATGTAAAATTTTTATTATTCAAGAGGACAATTGTCCTATGTTTCTTTCTCAAATAACTCAGATCTTGAATTACTTTAATAACTGAATAAAATTCTGAACATGCAACAGTCACACATATAACTAGAAAACCTAAACAGTGGACTCATAATAGCTTTTCAAGTACACACATAATTATGTCCTTCAAATCAGCTTATCATTAATGATCAAAACTTACAAGGACACGTCAAAACTGAGGTTTTCAGCTTCCTGGACACTCAGATCTGCTCTATATCCTTGCTGGATACTCAAACCCACACTTTACTGAATTGTTGTACAACATTGTTCAATATGGATTTTGATCTGACCTTGGCTACTCTCCTGTGCTTTGAATCTGCTCAGCTGATCTTTCTCTGATCTCTTGTCTTTTTGATGTCCAAAAATGTTTGCATACAACTTCTCTCATCTTGTTCTATTTATGCTTTCAGACTCTAATTGAGAAAATTAATCTCCCCTATCTTAGCAACTAATCTCTTTAATCCGAGCAACCACCTTTTCTCAACAATTATGTGTACATCTTATATTAGATCAAATACAAATCACTAATATTCCAAAAATATCTAGAATATTTCATTTAGATTTTGAAGAGTTAGGAGATCTAGTGAAATTGATCTTTCACTTTTATTTACTAAGTGAAATTACAAGATGGTATTATTTCACAGTTTTACTAGGTGGTCACTAAAAGTTGTCTTGAACCACTTCTCACACATTCACACCTTACATGTGTAAGAAGTTCCTAAATGAGTTACACTTATCGACATACCCTATATACCTTGTACCTAGTTCCAAATCAAAGAAAAGGTCTTAGTAGAATGCCATTTCTCACATGCTGCTGGTCACACTGGCTTCTTTAAGACATATAACAACAAGAGTATTTTCTTTTAGAATGGACTCTAATAAGAGGTGAAAAATATTTGTTGCTTCATTTGAGACTTATTAGAGGAATAAAACAGACATTGTGAGAAGTCTAGGACTAATGTATGCCTTGCCCATTCTGAATAAAAGGTGAGAATCCATTAACATTGTCTTTAGAATTTTGCCTCAGGCCGGAGGGAAAATCTCCATCTTTGTTATTTCTAGGGTGCTACTGACAACTTGTCACACGTTGTTGAACTATTCATGCCACATGTGTATAGGCTTCATGGATTTAAGAAAAATCAGTTTGGAGTTACAAAAGCCAACTAGGTTTAAAAAGAAATTTAAGGCTGAATGACAGCTTTAGGGTGACAAAATTAGTGGTATTAATTTGAAATTTTAACAAAATAAAGTTTATTGTGTAAAATTGGTTATCCCACATGCAAGAGATAAGTGAGCATGCCTGAAGGCTTTAGACGGGCTCTTAACCTTGATACAAAAGTATATTTGGGAATGTTTTCATGTGGGTAATCTGTGAGAAACAGATTCCTAGGTCAAGTGCAGTGTCCATATTGCTCTTGGACAAGTATGGATTCACATCTAAACCTATCTAGGAAAGCATTTTGGGGTAATGCTTCAAAAAATGTGCCTCGAGTCTCTGCACCATGGAGCAAACTTTCATTGGCGTAAGGTGTGAATTTTGAGAGGTATTTATTGGCGTAAGGTGTGAAATCTGAGGGGTATTTATTCTGTGAACTTTGAGGGGTATTTATTCTGCCAAAATTGCTTAGGACATGCACCATGGAGTAGAGTTTCATTGGCATAAGGTGTGAACTTGACGGGTATTTATTCTGCCAAAATTGCTCAGGACATACACCCAATCTAATCCCTTTAGATCAAAGTGAGAATGGAACCCTAGTGGACAACAAAACACTTGTTCACCTCACCAGTGAGTCAATCGCCCATTGGCAGGAAAAGCCATTTTATCCTATCTATTGTTGAAGCATTTTCTTTTTCATATTAATAAAGGCTCTGTTTTGAGGGTTGTCCACAAATATTTGAATGTTGTTCTTCTTTATTGTCAAATATTCAACGTTTTATTCCAAAATTCAGAATTTTGTTTCAGATTTTAGGTATTTCAAAACATTTTTTTCCCGGGGAAAAGTATTGTAATTTTCATTATCAAGGAAAATTACATGTTGTAAATTCCATATGCATATGCAAAAAAGTGACCGTGGTCATCTGAGAACTGTTTTGTACTGTAGAAATCTATACAAAAAACCTAGAGAAGGGTGTGATGATAGTATCTCATCATGTACATTATTATTTACATATTCAATTTTTTTCAAAATTTCACCCATGGTGATTACTGTTTTGTAGACAAAAAATAAATAACAGAAATAGATAAGTTAGGGCTTGTCAACCCTCTGCAGTTCCTGATCCATGTATGGTCTATGGAAACATTGGTAGATCTGTTCTGGTGTGTGCTCCCTGATCAACCATTCCCCTCTACGATGATGTGTTGCCCCTTTTGAAAGCCGGTCCGCGGGTTCATTGCGCTCCCTGTAGATATGAGCACATGAAACATGATCAAAGTGTGTTTGTAAAAACAAAAAATCATCCAATATGGTTATAAGTGTATATGCATTGCATGTAGAAATGCAGTTGAACTAGTTAATAACGATCTTGGAGTCCCCATAAACTTATAAATATATACTGTTTTTGTTTATAGCAAAATATAAAAGAAGACGAAGTGTAAGGAGCTCTACAAAGTTATTTGTGCCATCTCCCAACCCCATACAAATATGGAAATAATGTGTCTCAGATATATGGAGGATAATGCCACCGCCACAACCCTGTTCCTGTGCTGATTCGTCGATATAGGCCCAAGGGTGCACTTTGTCTATGACCTCCAGGGAGATGGTTCCAATCTTGGCAATCTGTTCATCAACCGGAATTTCCATATAACTGTTACAAATCTTAGGAATAATCAAAGGCCAAAGTTTATGCTTCCCACGCAATATGTTGTTGTTCCTGCTCATCCATATGTGCCAGCACACCATTAATGGAAGATTTCGGGATCTTGGGTTTGGAGCTTCAACCCACCATCGGATCCAGGCATTTAGTATACCATCGCCAACCCAAGTAAGTGATAAATTAACAGTACGTAACACCTGCGCCTAGACTTGTTGAGTTCTAGGGAAGGAGAGAAAGAGATGGTGATTTGATTCCTCCTCCTCATGATATAATACACACCATGTAGGTCCCTGAAAAGATAGTTTTCTGAGATTATTTACGATCGGGTTTTTATCCATAATGATGTTCCACATCAAAAGATGAGTATTCGGTGGGCCTTTTAGCTTCCATATGCTGCTCCACCAACTATCCAAAGAATCAGGTTTATGGCTAGCATGGATAATAGGATATCCATCCTTTGGAGTATAGATCCCCTTCTGTGCAAAACCCCAAATCAGTTCGTCATCCTCATCCCTTAGTCTCACATGGGATTCAATTAAAGCCGACAAATATCTCCTGCACTCCATATGCCACTGATCTGGTATATCCAGGGCCTCCACTAGTATATGTAGTGGTGTTGTATAGGTCCCCGATCTGTGTGATGTTTGCCACTCCATTATGATTTACGAAGGAAATCAAGCCAGGAGGGAGATGGTGTGAGTTGCTACAACCAATCCATGGAACAATCACAATGTGGACAGACATACCATTGCCGATTCGCCAAGTAAGACCCCTTCTTATGATGGGAAGGGTATTTATAACAGCCCTCCAAATCACCGATATTCCTTTCCTGTTCCAAGCAAGTAACCTTAACCAGTCCATGACTGTGCGCGACCATGTGTATTTATAGGTAACCACCTCTAACCAAAGGCTCTTGTGCTTCAGGAGAACCCATCCTAATTTGGCTGCAAGTGCTTGAGGAAAGGCAAAGAGGTTCTTGAGGCCTCAACCTCCCTATTTTTTGGGAGTTGCAATTCTACTCCATTTGACCCACGCATAAGGTTTTCCCTCCTTGTGACCCTTCCATAAGAAGTGGCAGTAAACTCGCTGAATCGTTTGTAATATACCTTAGGGGATCCAAGCCAGAGACATCCAGAAGACTGGTGTTGGTTCTAGAACTGATTTAATAAGCACCAGTCTACCTGCTCTGGATAGTAGATGATGGCTCCAAATATTAATCTTCTTTCCACCTTGGCAATCAACCAGGTCCAAACTGCAATTTTGTATCCATCTGCTTTTATCCTGAAACCCAAGTACTTCAATCCATCCTCCATTGTCAAGTTTTGGAAGGGGAAGTTTTGGAGTGCATGATAGGTCTCCTGTTGAGTACAAGATGAGAGAGATATAGTGGATTTGGCCCCATTTATTTCCATCCCTGTTGCGGAACAAAAAAGATTCGGCACTTCATAGAGAGTGTTGTTGTCTTGAATGCCTCCATCCAAGAAGATGAGCATGTCATCCACAAAGAGTAGATGTGTTACAGTGCATTGCTCCATGATTTTGAGACCCTTGAGCCTCCCGACTCTTTTTTCTGACGCAATTAGCCTGCTTAAGCCTTCCATCACAATAAGAAAAAGCAATGGGGAGAGAGGACACCCCTGCCTGATTCCTCGCTCCACCTGAAAGGAATGGGAGACTGATCCATTGATTAAGGTTCCAAAGGATACAAATGTAATGCGACACATTATCCATCTGATAAAAACCAGTCGAAAGCCCAGGTGAGTAAGGATCATCCTTAATAATAACCAACTGACCCTGTCAAAGGCCTTTGAGAGGTCAATCTTGAGCATCACCCCTTTAAGCTTCTTCTTTTTTGATGGAGTGTAAGGCCTCTTGTGCTGTGTCGATTGCCTCATGGATTTGTCGATTGTGGAGGAAGGCAAATTGTTTCAAGGAGATGTTGCTCGATAGGATCAACTTGATGTGGTTAGCAATGATCTTCGTAATAATTTTGTATAGGCAGTTACATAGGGATATAGGCCTGAAGTCATTGAAGGATGGCGGGGAGTCTGTCTTAGGAATGAGGGCTATACAGGTGGAATTTATAGGTTCATACATTCTGCCCCATGTACAACATTCCTCGATCACATCAGGTAGATCCGGTCCAATAATGTCAAAGAACGTAAGATAGAATTCCACGGACCAACCATCTGGCTCCGGACTTTTGTCCTTCTTAAACCACTTCAGGGTGCCCTCTAATTCCCCCATAGTAACAGCTTCTACGAGATCCTCCACTAAGTCAGGTTCCACAAATCTGGGAAAAAGCATTGCAATGCGAATGATATCAGCTAGAGGTGTGCTTGGTGGGGCTTAGAACAACTGCTTGAAGTGAGTGTTACCCAGCCGTGCCAGCTGATTATAAGTTTTAGCAATCAAACCCTATTCTGTAGGCATCTGCTAGATAGTATCGCTGGCTTTCCTTCCATTTGCAAATTTATGCAAGAATTTTGTATTGCCATCCCCCGCTTGTAACCAAATTGTCCTGCTTTTGAGTCTCCAAGTTTCTTCCTGATCCAACAGAATCCTTGATCTCTGGGTTTCCAAGACCACAAGGTGTAGTTTTGTTGCTATATAGGTGTACCCTCTTCCCTGTTCATCCATTAGAGTGGTCAACTGATTTTCAATGTCACCAAGGGTATGTTCCTCCTTGGCCTTTTTGTTTATGGCCCAATCTATGGATAATCACTTGAGTTTGATTAGGTTACTATAGAAACCCTCAGCCTTCCTCTGGACATTTGGTAAGGGATGGGCCTTCCAAAATTCTGAAACCAACCTGAGATATTTAGTGTCCTTTAACCAGGTCGAATTAAACTTAAAAGGAGCCCTAGGTTTTTTGAAAGAGCCAGCCATTTCAAGATAAATAGGGGAATGATCCGATATTACTCTAGTGCCCACCCACTGTCTATAATTTGTGAGGGAATTAAGTAGATCTTCATGAATGAGATACCTGTCTAGTCTCCTCCCCCGAGCTGCATCTCCAGTCCTTCTGTTGTGCCAGGTTGGCAACTTCTTGTTCATAGGGACATCAATAAGACCATGTTGCTCCAAGAGGATGTCGAGCTAATCTGAGAGTGGATCCAGCTACGAGTGGTGTCCCCACAATTCTTCATGTCCGATGTAGAAACTAAGATCGCCCTCTAGAATAGTGGATTGGTCTATCAGGGGATTCTCAAGGAGCTGCTGCAAGAAATCCAATATACTGTCATTGGGTGCATAAATGTTCATAATACAGAGATTTCTACCTAATTCAGTTGAAAATATATTGATACCCAGGAAACCTTGACCTCCCTAAGCCGATGTAACCTTGATGGTTCGAGGGTTTATCCCGAGAGCTAGACCCCCAGATCTCCCGGCAACATCCAGGACTTGAAAGTGCCACCCTGGCATGATAATTAGAAGGGTCCTAACAATCAGCTCAAAGCTACCTAGGGTTTCTTGAAGAAAAATAATGTCACAAGGCTCACAACTCAAGAGTCTCCGAAGGGATAACTTTTTAGAAGGACTAGCTAATCCCCTACAGTTGAAGGAGAGCCACTTCATGGCGGAACATTGCCAAGGGTGTCTGGTTCTCTATGTACCCTTTCAATGGTGTTTTGTCTGCCCTAAGCTACATCATCACCATCAATCTTAATGGCTTTGGACATCTTGGAAGGCCTCCCCGGGGTGGGTTTATGCTCAACATTAGAGGGTGTGATACCCAATCTAAGCGAGTCAGGGATTTCCCAATGGCGGGAACAGAGGTTGTAGGAATGTGAACCCGAAGCAGAAGGAGAATTAGAATTTTGTTGGAGCCCCTGTCCAAGGACAGCCGGGAGGGTGGTGGAAAAGATAGGAAATGGGTGATCACGTGCACAGGTAATGGGAGAGGTAACCAAACAAGGTGAAGTTGCAGATGATGCCAATGAGAAAAAATATTGATTAAAATTCAGTGTAGAGGATAAGGGAGAAGAAACTCTACCCGATGTAGGAGAAGCCTCCCTAGCAGATCAGGATCTAGTCATAGAAGGGGAGATTAGTGGCATCTGGGAAGCACTGGATGGATGAGCAGTGACCCCAACCACATCCTTAGGACTATCCGGACTTGTGGGCTACTCATCCACAATTGGGTCTTCTATCTGGTGATGTTTGGTTCCCTTTGTAGCAGCTGGAGTAGTAGGCATGAGCAGTGGGCATTCTTTGAAAAGATGACCAACCTTATGACATCGTCAACACCTGAATGGAACGACTTCGTAATCAAGATTTTGTCAGCGAGAGAAATTCCTCCAATGTAGGGTAATCTTTTCCTCCAGTCCTTCTATGGTATCCAAATGAACCAGGATGCAAGCCATAGTCATATTCCCTGACGTTTCATAGGACTGATCATGTTCCAAATAGGTACCTAGTGCGTTGCCTATGCGCTTAAAAACGACTGGAGTCCAGTATTGCGTTGGAAGGCCTGGTAATTGAACCCAAATCAGCCCAGCTCCCATTTGTTCCCTCTTAGGATCAAATAAGCGATCCCATCTTTTCAGCAGAATAGGGGCTAATTCGATATGCCAGAATCTAGAGAGTATCCAGTCTGTGTACTCTTCCCTGTGGAAATGAAGGGAAAACCATCCTCGCACAAGCACTCGAATGGTGGGTAATTCTTTGAGTAAAGAACCCTAAATCTCTGAGGTCTAGAGATGAAGTCTCTGCACAATATAGTTTCGCACCCAAACTCAGCCCACCAAGACCTTCTTCGCTGTATCAACAACTTCCCCCATTGAGAGGTTTTCACCCAAGGATAGGTTGATGTCCCTCTCGATAGCTTTTAGGCACCTTCCTTTATTTAGCTTGTCAGATCTGCAAGTTGTCGGATAGTCCCAAAATATGTCCCCGTATGCCTTGGTTAACTGTCTGTGGGGTGGATGGGGTCGATATAGGGTTTGGGACCGGGGAGCTAAAGCATCCAAAACGGATAGGGGTGTTGGGAGATGGGCCACCAAGATTAAGGGTGCTACCAGATAGTGTAGGGACAAGGTAGGTAGCAGTCCCAGGAGGGGGGATGCTAAAGGAGGAAGGGTTGTAGGGTGGGGTGGAGATGTGGGGTAGACGGGGTAGCGGCGCATTGAAAGTGGGCGATGGTTGCAGGCAGGTACTGAGGAGATTCAAGGTAGCCGAGGAAAGCGGTGGGTAGTCCAACCTGGAGGCGTCTTCAATGTTGATAGAGGGCGGAGGATGGGGCACAGATGGCCCAAGTCTATCCAGTGCAGAGCTAGGAGCTGACAGAGGTCGCAGAGATGCGGCAAAAGGACCAGAGCCCGACATAGCGTGATGGCGAGACCAAATGACCTCATGGGGATTGGGGTCCTCCATATAGTCCACCTCGTCCAGGTCCATTGCAACAGATAGGAAAGTGGTCGATGGTGGTTATGGACTACGAGGAAAGTGAGAGGACCATAGGAATGGAAAACGCTAGAGAGCCTGTGGGAAGGAGGTAAGGTTGAACGGAGTTTGGCGAGCCGTGGAGGTTAACCCTTACCATCAGGTTCCTGGCAACAGTGCCACAGTAATTCCATTATCGATGACCATCAGAGCTCCGCTAGGGTTTCTTTTCCTCTTCGTTTTCCACCATTTTCAAAACAATTATTTGTTTATGTTCTTGTCTATAATTTTTTTTGGAATAATATATAAAGATGTAACAGTCAGGTGATTTCAGATTTTAGATGTTTCATCAAGTATATTCCAGTATAATACTATATTCCAACTTTGTTTATTAGACAGTATTTGTTCAGGAACCTTACATGTCATATTTGGCCATGATATAACTGTTTACTATTTTAGTATTACAGTGAATTGATCAATGGACATAGGGTGCTTGTAAGAGATTAACTGCATACATGAGATACATTTTGGGCTTGTTTGGGTACACCAAACTTTATTTATAAGATATTAAATACCTGTTCAGGTACACCAAACTTTGTGTATAATATCTCCAATAAAGAGAGTTACTTTACTTCATTGTTGCTCCAGAATGAAGTCTTTTCTCTTAACCTGTCATTAACTCTATCAGTATTAACTATTTAACATGTTCTTTAATTTGTTTAAACCATCAGTAAATTGTTGTTGTAGTTGGTGCATTTTTAGTGGGAAGATACCATTTTGTTTGAACGCTTTATTTAGTTTATTTTTTACACAAATGTTCTTATGAACAATATCTCTATGGATGTCACGGTTTGTTAAAAGTGAGGACTCATAAATAGTGAGCACCTTATTCACATCCACATACTCATTCTTTAAACTTTATATTGAATCACAATGCAGGAAATTCCAGGGATGCTCCTTGCTTTAGTGCTCTGTTCTGATTACTGAAAGAACAGGGATCTTGGCAATGATACAAAATTGCCTATTATGAGGGGCTGCAGGTATTTTTGGCATGCACTTTCAGGATATATGACTCGTTTGATTGCTGCTCTTGCTACAGGAATCTTGACATGATTACCACAGCCTGCACTTCTGTATTTGGTATTGATTAGCATCATGCACTTTAAACTGGATAATTTGCAAGTTAAAAATATATTTCTTTGGCATCTTCATTGTGCTCTGGTATTCCTCAGTTACAAACTAGAAAGTTTTCATGTCATTGTCTACTTTGAGAATATGAATGAACTTGCATAGATTCCCTTTGAGAATATCTTATTGGGAACCTGTTTTGATTTTTTTTGTTAGTTCACTCACTTATTTCTTCCATTTTCTTTTTAGTATCCTTAGATGAAATGACATTTTTTAATTTTTGGAATGGGTTATAGTTGTTAGGAAGTATTGAATAGTTAAGAGAATTCCTTC
>APFE030118742.1:0-16905 GCA_000404065.3 Pinus taeda | reverse complement strand
TACCTGCTCATTTACAGTTGTAGCTAACTCGCAGAGTGGTTCCGCTTGAGAGAGGGAGTGAGCCAAAAGTTTAACTTGTGCTATAAGCACCTTGTTGATTAACATTGCCTCCTTTTTGAATTCTTTTATCTGCGAATCTCCCTTGGTAGTCTCTAATTGTGCTGTAATTTGAGCGATATGTTCATCCTTAGTCTTCAAAGATTGCTCATTTGCCGCTTTTAGTTGCTCCAAAGCCTCTGTTAATTCATTTTCTCTCTGGATGGCTGTCTGGTTAATCCTATGTTTCTCCTCCTCCCATTGCTGAACCAACTGGTTATTTATTTTCTGTTGTTCCACTAGCTGTTCGCTTGCACGTATTGTCTCCTATTGCTGTTCTGCTAATTTCCCTTCTGCTTGTATTGCCTTTTGTTTGACATCTGCTAATTCTGCTTTCAGTGTGGAAATCTCCTGGTCTTTAGTCTTTAAGAGAAGACTTACCTCTGATGCTTTGTCGATAGTGGCAGCCGAATAAGCTCTGGCATATTATGACAACTTGGTCAAATCATCAGAGGGATCAAGTTTCTCCTTCCAGACTATATTGCCCATGACTGCTTGTTCGGGAAAGAGGGAAGGTTGATCAATCCTTTGTCTCTTTCTCCATCGCTTTACTACGGCTCTGTGCTTAGGGTTGTAGAAGACGTTCAACGGAGGAATAGCTTCCACTTGGAGGGTGATTTGGTCACTAGGACCTTTTGGAATTATTTCCACATTCGTTGTTTTTGGTAGGCCGCTGGCTTCGTTCAAAGCCTGAGATAAGTTTCTATCCTTTACACTACTAGTTTTAGGAGTATTAGTATCCTGTGAGTCTTTTCCTCCACCGATAATGGTACTGAAATGCTGCCATTCCTTTTGCAGCTCAGGGTCTGTGACAACACCCTTATTAGTATCGGTGGTGGTTTGTCTCGACTGTGACTCCTTTAACAGTTGTTCTTGTTTTTCCTTCTCTTGCTGCTCCTGTTCCTTCTGCCGCATCTCTTCCTGCTTCTTTTGCTGAATGTCTTCCTGCTCTTTTCTATGCCTATCTTGCTCTTCTTTTCTTAAGCGTTCTGCCTGCTCTTTCTTTAAGAGTTCTTCTTGTTCTTTCCTTAAACGCTCTTGTTGTTCTCTCTTCAGCTTCTCTTCTTGGTTTTTCTTCTGTTGTTCCTCCTGCTCATTGTTTTTGGTTTTCACTGTAGCAGGGGGTTCTTTCTTTTGTTGCTGGCTAAGCTTGCTTGAAGATGCTGCTTGGGTTGGCATTATTAGGTCTAGGGGCAGAGTTTGCAACCTCTGCTCCCTGAGCTTGTTAAACTCAGATAACCCTTCGTCATTATACCTTGTCTTGGCAAGCTCTTTAGCATGACCTATTGATTCAGCTGAGACAAAAACATCATCGAACATATCTTCTTTGTGCTCAAATATTGATAATTTAGCATGTTCGAGAGCGGCATATGCATATCGGTTTGGATCATATGGTCTATTCGGAATTATAGGAAGATTTAGAGCTTGAATCTTGTAGGCTTCTTTTTCTGCATGTTTCAAATCATTCAAGGTAAAGACTCCACATCTTAAAGGAAAAGTAGGCCAGCCCCTTTTCTTCTCCTGCTTAAGAGTCTGTGTGGTACTCTTAGCAGTAAGTTGGTATGCAATTTCCCTTGGTAACAGCTTGTCAGGGACATATAAGGGGAGGACATGGGGATTGGCTTGGCTGCCATAGACTCTGACATAAGTAAAATATTCTTCCCCAAACCAACTACCCACCGCAGGCAAATCAAAAGAGGCTAAGTAGGATATCCTCGGAATAGGCTTATCAAAAATTGCATAATATACAGGGACCATGAAACCATTACAAATTTGATATAAATGATTCTTATGGGATGACTTCCACATTTTGTGATGGTAAATATGGATGGGCGAGGGGTCCAGTGTGGTCCACCTCCAACCAAGAATAGGGAATTCGGAATTAAAACACAAAGTATCTAATATATAAGCGCTGTAGTAGAACGGAGGAATTTTCCTCTCGCTGACTCTGGTTTGATTCCTAAATTCACTAACAGCAAGTGCAAGCTTATCTGAAAGGATAGTGGCCCAATCCATAATCCCACTGTTGACTGCCGCCTCCATGAGGGGAACCATTTCAATGGTGAAAATGGCAGAATCATGCATACCCCATAATCTACACATCATTATAGCGGCATAGCAATAAGGAGAACACAAAGAGGCGACTGAGTACTTACCGGAGGCTTCATGTTTGTGCTTATTTGGGTTCTGTCTCCAGTCTTTGATGGGCTCAGACTCAATCTCATTCTCACTTGCGAATTTCTCCAGAAATGCGCTATTGTATACTTTTTCTGGCTTAGGCAAATGATACATTTGCCTCAGATCTTCCGGTTTAAACGACCCAAAAATCCTTCCATCCTTTGCGACGAAAGTCCTGTTTGTAATAGGGATTTCTTCAATTGCCCATTTGATAACATCAGTGTATGGGAGCATTTGTTCCCTTGCAGCTATCCTATGGAGGAAGGAATCGGCCAAGTCTTTGAAAGTGCACTCTGATTTTTTGAATGAATCTGCGGTGGCTTCCTCTACCACCTGCGTTGGTTTCTCGGCCTCTAACAAATCGTAAGTTCCTTGCCAAGTTGTCCTAGCAAGTCCCGCGCATGTCGTGTCTGATATCAGACCCTTCTTACTGTTTGCTACTGCTTGTGGCGCAGCGGGTGGGTTGATAACACCTGCAACTTTCTTTGACTTTTTACCCATTATGCCCGAATTGCTTTGAAAAAACTGTATTCTGCACAGAGAGACGATTTTGGCGTAATACAGAGATAACAATTAAACCCACAGTTGATAGTAAAAAGAAAGAAGAACATTGATATACTTTGCTTTTATTAAAACGGCGCGGAGACGATCTATGGGCAGATCTGAGGGTATGGACTCATTTAAGATACCGTATAGGACCTGCCACCTTATAAATGCTCATTAGTCCAATATTTCGTCGAAAGATCTTTTTAAATCATGCAATGGGCATACTGGCGGCCGAGAGGGAATAATTATGCCTTAACTATCATTAAATCGAGCTTTCCAATCACTTTTAACGGCTTTTTGTTGAGAACCGTGCCTTATCGCATCGCATCGGGCGAGGGCGCATGGCTAGTTTAACAATACTTTAAATATTGCCGATCGCCAATTGCGATATCGCATCGGCGAAAGGCATATGCGCATTAAGGGTTCAATAGGGGGAGCCGCCGATTGCCGATTGCGAAATCGCATCGGCGAAAGGCATATGTACAATGCTTGCAGTACAAAGGGGATTGTCGATTGCGATATCGCCGATGGCTTTATCGCATCGGGGTTTTAATGAGGGGCACGTTAGTGGTGCACAAGGGAATTTGCCGATTGCGATATCGCCGATAGCTTTATCGCGTCGAGGAGCCTTTTGATTGTTTAGTGCATCCTTTATGTTATTGCGATATGCGATCTTGCGATCGCTTTATCGCAATAAACACATTTGCTTTATTTCCGATTTTTAAAGAGATGTTGCTTTTAAGGGTGATTTTATAAAGCGCTTCTTTGAATTGTTGGATTTTCATAAACTAAGAGTTTTGACATCAATTTTATTTTAAGAGGGACCCATTTCATATTTTAATGCTTTTTGTAAATAAAAATAATATGAAATGGGGGGTTGTTTGCAAAGCACAACAGGAAGGAAAGGAAGTTGTATTAAGAGGTATTGCAGGGAAACCCAGGAAAGATAATCAGCTCTAACGGTATGACAAAGCTTCTAAAAAAGGAACGAAAAGGTGTAATTGCACAATTATGTTCGCTAGATGTTTCCACATTGGAATCATCTATTTCTCTAGATCTCCAAATATTCTTGGACAATCATTCCAAGGTATTTGAGGCTCCCAAAGGTCTCCCACCTATTTGTGATCATGATCATGATATTCATCTAATTCCAGGAAGTGTTCCTCCAAACATCAGGCCGTACAGATATCTCTATGCCCAAAAGAGTGAAATTGAATGTATGGTTGCAGAAATGCTAGAGGCTGGTATAATTCAACCGAGTCAAAGTTCTTTCTCTGCTCCAGTAGTATTGGTGCACAAGAAGGATGGATCATGGTGGATGTGTCCGGATTATAGGGAGCTCAACAAGCTCACTATTAAAGATAATTTTCCCATTCCTGTCATTGATGAATTACTGGATGAATTGCATGGATCAATTTACTTCACCAAGTTGGATCTTCGTTCAGGGTATATCAAATCAGAATGAAGACTGAAGACATTCCGAAAACAACATTAGAACTCATGAGGGTCATTATGAATTTTTGGTCATGCCTTTTGGCCTTACCAATGCACCTTCAACATTTCAAGGTTTGATGAATTCAATTTTCAAACCATTCCTTAGAAAATTTGTGTTAGTATTTTTTGATGATATACTAATTTACAGCAAGTCTTGGAAGGATCATGTTGAACATGTTGACAGGGTGCTACAACTATTGGAGGAGAAACAATTATATGCAAAAAGATCCAAATGTTTCTTTGGAGTCCAAGAGGTGGAATATCTGGGTCATATTGTATCTCATGAAGGAGTTTAGGTAGACCCTAGCAAAATTAAAGCCATTAAGGAATGGAAATCCCCACATCATAAGCATCTACGAGGATTTCTCGGTTGATAAGGGTATTTCGCAAGTTTGTCAGAATTATTGGGAAAATAGCAGCACCTCTAACAACATTATTGAAGAAAGATGCATTTTCATGGACTCTAGAAGCAACAAAGGCCTTCGAACATCTTAAAGAGGCAATGTGCCAAGCACCGATCTTAGCTACACCAGACTTCACAAAAACCTTTACTGTGGAATGTGATGCTTCAGGAATGGAATTGGTGCTGTTTTAATGCAAGATGAAAGACCCATTGCTTTTGAAAGTCGTCCAATCAAGGGAAAGTTTTTACACAAAGCTATTTATGAGAAGGAAATGTTGGCAATACTCCTTGCACTTAAGAAATGGTGACCCTACCTAATGGGAAGACACTTCAAGGTAAAAACGGATCATGATAGCCTTAAATACTTTTTAGAACAAAGATTATCCTCTGAAGAGCACAAAAGTGGGTCACAAAGATGTTGGGTTATGGCTTTGAAATCTTCTACAAAAAAGGGAAGCAAAATGTGGTGGTAGATGCACTCTCAAGAAAGGATGAGGATGTGGAAGCATTGTTGTGCGCCATTTCTATTATCCAACCAGATTGGATAAACGAAGCAAGGGAGGAATGGAAGAATGACGAAGAAGTGTGGGCACTTATTCGAAAGTTACAACAAGATTCCAGTACGTCTGATACATTTCGCTGGCAAAATGATTCGTTATGGTACAAAGATCGCTTATACCTCTGTAAGAATTCCCAGCTAAAACAAAAGATTCTGATAAAATTGCACACTTCTCCCTTACAGGATTTTTAAAAACTTACCACAGGGTTAAGAAGGAATTTTTTTGGGATGGCCTTAAATCAGATAGTCAAAAGTTTGTGGCAGAATGTTTGGTTTGCGAACAAAATAAAGTTGAAACAATTAAGACACCGGGTCTATTACAACCTTTATCCATTCCAAGCCAACGTTGGGAGGAGGTTTCAATGGATTTTATCACAGGTTTACCCAAGTCTAAGGGAAAGAGTGTCATCATGGTGGTAGTTGACTGACTTACCAAGTATGCACACTTTTGTGCATTATCACATCCATTTAAAGCTAGTACAGTTTCTACTGCATTTATGGAAACAATTCAAAAGCTACATGGAAACCAAAGATTATTGTAAGTGACAGAGATCCCATTTTCACTGGAAATTTTTGGACAAAATTATTTTCTTGTCTTGGTACTCAGTTAGCTCATAGCTCATCTTATCATCCTCAATCTGATGGGAAAACTGAGATAGTAAACAAATGTTTGGAGGGATATCTTCGTTGCTTTGTATCTGATAAACAGACACAATGGGTCAAATGGTTGCCTCTGGCTGAATGGTGGTATAGCAATTCCTTCCATACAGCAACAAAAATGACCCCATTTATGGCACTTTATGGGTATCAACCACCATCCATCACATCATATTTAAGAGAAAACTATAAGGTTCAAGCAGTGGAACATCACATCGAACATCAACAACAAGTCCTCCAACTCTTAAAGGATAACCTCGTGTTGGCACATAATAGAATGAAACAACAAGCAGATCAGCATCGCAGCGAAAGAAGTTTTGTTGTAGGTGATTGGGGTATTCCTATGGCTACAACCATATAAAAAAATGTCCCTCAAGCAAGCTAAGAAGGATAATAAATTATCACCAAGTATTATGGTCCATATAAGGTGTTGTAAAAGATTGGTACTATGGCATACAAATTGGAGCTTCCTGCAGCTTCTCGAGTGCACCCCAGTTTTCCATGTTTCATGTTTAAAGAAGGTTATAGGCGAGAAGCTCCCAGTTCAAACAATATTGCCAGAACTTGACGAGGAAAGAAAAATTATATTGGAACCAGAAGCAGTCACAGAAACAAGAACTCGACAGCTACGAAATCGATCAATTTCAGAGTATCTTATCAAGTGGAAGAACTTATCTGCTGAAGATTCCACATGGGAGGATGAGAATTTTATACAGAAGCATCCAAAACTACTCAAGCATTGAGGACAACACTTTTTTAAAGAAGAGGGGCATGTTGGGTCCTATAATACTAGTGATTACCCCATTACTATTGTAGTTGTACCCCTTATTAATATTGTTGTGCCCCTATTGCCCCCATATTGTTATTATTGTGCCCCATAGAATCCCTCTATTGTTATTTTTGTGGCTTTATATTATTATTGTTAGGTCGGCTGGGTTATATTGTGACTCCATAGACTCCTATATATAGAAAGGAGGTTTTTTTATTTGAATCATCCAAGAATTGTTCATTTGTGTAATGTAAAGGAGGTTGCCCCCTCGAAGAGGCTGAATTCTAAGGCGTTGATCTCTCTTTTCTATCTTTTTTTGAGCTGGTTTCATAACATTATGTCTCTTCATTGAATTTCACTATCAAATGTGTTTTAACTTTTCTATTGATTAAATTTGGTGAGGGATGCATACCACACGTCTACCATGATATTTTCCAATTATGTAAGAAAGTCTCTCCTCCTTCAAGTATAGCATTGATCCAAGTGCATTCCATCTAACCTTTACATAGAAGTTCTATTAGTAAATTGATAATATTCATTTTCCACACTCCAAACTAATGTTATACCAAATTATTTATGCAAGTGGAAGTAGAGTATTTCATCAATATCAAGACATGGTCATGTTGGATTTACAATTCTAAATATTGCAGGTCTCCACTCTTTGACTTCCACAATTGTTATATTTTTTCAACATATGCAAGCTCCCAACCCTGCCTCCACCATATTCATATCTCATATAGATTAGGAATTGTTATAGTTGTTCCATCTTCCACATCCTATCATTCATCATCTCTTGACTCAAATAGGTTTGGCACTTTGTTGACCCATTACTACACTGAAACTTCTTCTTTGTAGATTCACAATGGTCCATATAATCAAATAGCTCATATCTTCTTTTTCTCTTTCCTTGCTCAATTATTTATAATTCAATCAAGGGTTTGTATCATGAGTTTCTTATTTTAGTTATTTTCTTTAAATGTTTTTCTAATGTATACTTTCTTTGCCTCTTGATAACTTTTTTCTTTCCTCTTCTTGGAACAATTGAACTTTCTCACATCCTCTTCCTTTAGTCTAGCCAACTATGTATTGTCTTATTCTTAAAGGCACCTTATGAGTGGCTACACTCCCATTACCAATCCTGAACTTACTCTTGGTCAATGATGGTAATCATTACAATGACGTTCAATTTCATAAGAAATACTATAAATTCTCTTGTTTTTTTCTTTTCTTGCAACTAGTTTGGATCGAAGTTCTTAGAAGAGGTCAGGATTTGACATAGTGTCCAACTCACTTGATAATAAATTTATATAATATTGTCAATAAAATGAAGAGGAATTTGTTGTGTAAATCATCGAAGAAACTCCCTAAATTTACATCATCCAAATATGTGTGTTCTTCAATTTATTATTGCCCACAAAAATCTCAACAAATTTTCAACCCATTTGCACAAATTCATTTGACCTCCATTGATCAGTTTCAAAAGAAGATTTCCATTCGACATTTGTTTTAAAGGATCCAAGTCATGCATGCACAAGAACAAATTGATCTACCCTTGCCTATGTTGTTTTCTTCTTCATTACAACAAATTTTATTTCCTTAAGAGCACAAGTTTTGTGTTGAAAGTGATCTAATATTTGATGTTAATGAGTCGATTTCTTACATTTTATTGTGAATATTTCAATTTGGTTTAGAGGCTACTGGATTACCTCAACATCCAAATCCAAAATAGATCATACTTTTCCAATTAGCTAATGTATTGATCTCCATTTCCATGTATGTCTTTCCATTCAAATCATTTTGCATTAGGAAACATTTTTAAGTTCTCGAGTAAGATCGAAGGATTTTGTAATCAAAACCTATTCATTTTTGCAAGCGGGTGACATTGTCACATTTCTTTATCTAGCAATAAAGATTCTAATTATTGTAGGCTTGATCTAGATGTGGTTGCAATTTCTTTCCTATTGGATTCAATTGTGGGAACTGCTAATACCCTACACACGTTAGTTGAGCTTCTTTTAATGTGAATTTTATTTTTCATGAACCAGTGCACATGCTTGAGTAACAACTTGTACCCATCATCTCATATTCTCATGGATCACTAGATTGCAAATGATGTAGATGGTTAACTCAAATTACAATCCATTATAAATATCAACCCATAAAATATGTTCCATTACGATATCAATATCAAGCCACTCCATCAACAATTCCATAAGTTTGGACTGATATTGTTGACATAGAGACATGTTTTTTTAATTCCCATCAAACAACATTTAAAATATTTCATGTTCATGATATATAATTTTGTTATAAAACCACAATTTGTTTTCCATGTTTGATTTCTTATTAAAACATATAATGGATTGGTCATAAAAACTAACATATTGATGAATCATAACCGAAATTAAAACATATAATGGATTGGTCATAAAAACTAACATATTGATGAATCATAACCTTAACTATAGTCATTCACCTTAACCTTAGGTACTAAAACTATAATAAAAGGGTAAAAAAAGAAGCAAAAAGAAACATTAAACTTAACATAGGTAATAAAACTATATTGAAAAAGCAAAATGCAAAAGTACTCACGCGGGTAGCTTAAACAATAATCCTACCACACCCATCCTCTAAGCAGTGTGAGCTTAATACACATAAAAAAAAATAATGACTAAAAGATCACCCCTCCATTCCCTCTCCATTCCCTTATAAAGCGTTAATACAAATACACTCTAAGCTTCCAACATATTCTTTCCACGTGTATAGAGTGTTGAATGGTCGTGAATATAGGCTAAGTTTGAGTATAATAATTTGCGTAGAAAGGTGAAAAGGAAAGTAGATCTGCAATAATGTCATATGATGAACTTTAAACATTCACATATACGTGACACACAATTTAATTGGAAGGATACAACATACTGACATTGTGCTCTTTGTTTGCGGATCTGGCGGTGGAGAGAAGTGTTTTTTTGCAGAGCTGGAAGTCAAGAAAATCATGACCATTGAAACCAACCAATGATATTTTTTTTTAATCCTTGCCCTAACCTCCTCCTCCTTCCATGGCTACTTGCATTGCGCTAGGCCGTCTTATCTTGTCTTGGAGCTCCATGTCATGTATGCTTGTATGAGTGTCTGGTCTGGTATGAGTTTTGTTTGCTTTGATAAAAGTGTATGAATATTTGTAATAATATTGGCATTGGTAAGGATTCTTTAAATTTTTTAAAGAATTTTGGTGATATTTAAGATGTATAATTTTTGTAAATCCCCGATGGTCACTTTCCCTTCTCACTCCATATAGTCCCCTGTTCTTGTTCCATAATTATGGCCTTTTTCATGGTAATCTCCCTCCATAATCACTCAACCTTCCAAACTCTATTCATGCTCTTGACCAAGGCCATTTTAGGGAGCCCTCAGTAGTCCAACTCAATACAGTTTTCTTTATTTCCCAATGGCATGTAACAAGTTCTTCTTTATTTTCCAATGGCATGCAACAAGTTCAAAGCTTGGCAAGTCTAAGAGAGCCTCTTAAAATTTTCTTGAATGTTTGGGGACTCTCATAACAATAATGCATTGTTTGGAGTCCATCGTGATGTTTATTTATTGAATGTCTGGCCAGTCATGAAAGTCTTCACAATAATAGAGTTGAATTTATTTATTTTTTTCATGAATGGAAAAGAATAAATATTTTAGTCATTTTTCTCTTGAAATGTTTTAAAAATGCCATTGAACTCTGGTAGTGGCAAGTTTGAATCATCTTCTTGTGGATGCTCCAATGGGATGAAGACAGAGGAGAAGCGTATTTTGGATATATGGTCACTCTCACAGTGTTAAATCAAAGGAGAGTAATCTAACGG
The DNA here is from genome assembly GCA_000404065.3 of Pinus taeda. Taxonomy (NCBI): domain Eukaryota; kingdom Viridiplantae; phylum Streptophyta; class Pinopsida; order Pinales; family Pinaceae; genus Pinus; species Pinus taeda. The sequence goes on along the minus strand of APFE030118742.1, from coordinate 6,349 downwards.
AAACGAGAAAGAAAAATTAATTTGACCCAGTCATATGGGGGAGGAATCTCAACTGAATAAAGAATGTGAGGATTCGATCAATCCACAGGTAGTAGTGCACCCGGCCCTATTAGAGATGAACAAAACAGGGGCTCACACATGAATTGCCAGATTCACCCTCTCGCTCAGCCAACGCAGAAGCAAGAACATACTTTGCCTATGTCTCCCACTATGATGGGACGGCGCAACCAAACGAAGTCATGTCTACGATACTTTGATCACTCGTATAAATGGCAGAGCAATTCGCATCAGTGGAAATAAACCCACATAACTGGCAGCGATCGGGAATAACTCGCATAACCAGAAGATAACCGACATATTCGACAGTGATTACCAGCTCACATCAATCGCGTGAACAGCAGAGACAACTCACCCATCAACTCACGTATCAGCATAATGAACTGCAGATCTTGCTCTGATAATCTGCGTATCCACTGATAAATCGTATAATCAATGTCGATAAGTCGCTTATCGACTGATAATCCGCGTATATAGTGATATTCGCGGATCAAATGATAACTAGCGTAGTCGTTGGCGATAACTCGGATAATGGTAGTTATAGCTCGCATAACCAGAAATAATCGGCGTATTCACGGCGATTACTCATATTTCCAGCTGAAATCTGTCGCATAAACGGCAAAGGCATGTCTCATGCCAGCGCAATGATACGCATATAATCCACATCTCTCTCAATAATGCGCATATCTGGCTTTGATAAGTAGCATTTCAGCGTAATGATCTGCCTATTTTAAGTTATAATTCGCGTATCGGACGACTAATCGCCTATCCACTGTTGATAATTCACATATCAGACGACAATTGGCGTATTGGCTGCCGATAATTCAAATATCTTGTGGGAACTCGCATATCATGTGATAAGTCGCGTATTTAAATATAATTGGCATCTCTATTGACGACAATCCGCATATCCCGGGCAGTTAAGTAGCATTTCCGGCGGTGGTAATTCGATATTCGGCCGCGATAATCTGCATATCGTGCTGAATTTAGTCGCATACCAGAGGAGGTAATCCTGGTAACCAGTTGCACAGGACGCATAGATTTCACATGACGCAGAGTTGCATGACCTGTACTGTGCATGACCTGTACTGTGTGAAAATTATATTATGCCGCATGGTTATGTTGGTGGACAGTATAAAAATGGTGGTAAGATTCGTGGAATCTTTTCATTCTAAATTTTCTGTACCATAAATGGAGATCTTGGGTTCGAAATTATGCACTGTACCTGTTAAGGTTTTTCTCACAAAGGAATTGGGTTTTGATTTAATGATTCGGCAGAGCAGTTGAACCTCACGATGTGCTGCTTCAATAGCCTTTCAATCTGTTTGTCAAAGGACGCACTTATTGATGAGATCCATAAGGGCAATGGAAGGTGGATGACCTGGCAGTGATCCACCCCGAGATCCGCAGGGGCCGAGTGTTATGAAGGGTTTTGGGGTATTTGCTTTGTTTTTCCACGATTGAGTTTGAGTTTGAGGAAAGTAGTTGGTACGGTAAGAATCGATATTTACATTGTATTTATGCATTTTTGGTAGAGCAATCTATGTATATTTTTGCCCACTTAAATTGTTGTTGAATTTTAAAAGATATTTGTTTTTAATATATGTGCATGGCACAACCTAAGGAGCATTTACATGTCTATTTTGTTTATGGTGAAAGAGGTGAAATGATTGACATAGATCACTTTCAAAAGAAATTAATATTTATTCATTGTGTAATTACTCTTGAAAATTACATAATAATAAAAAATATTTTTTTTTGTTGAAAGGCTAAAAGCCTCCTTCTCGATGCCCTTAAGAATAAACCATGGTTGTTCTTAAGGGTTTGTGCATCCTTTCTCTTTTTCCATTTCTTAGTTTTTATTTTTCTTTTTTGGTCATGTTTAAAAGTAGTTAACATCATAGATTTTAAGTTAAAATATTTAATAGTACATCTATGTAAATTATAAAATATACTTGAAATTTGAGATCCTAAATCAATTTCAATTAATTATACTATGTATACTTTACACATTTTAAGAATTATAAATGCATTAAAAAGGTTTTTGCTTGTCCTATATATGTTTTACACATTTTAAATTTTCAAATGCATTAAAATGGTTTTTGTTTGTGTAGTGATGTGTATTTATATTCTTTTCATGTAATGTTTAATGATTGATGATATTTTTTACTTCGTTTATGAGTGTGTATGATAAAGTTTGTTGTTATAGTTTTATTTAATGTTTGTATTTATAGTGAATGTGAATTGCATCTCCCCACACACACACTTTGGGCACTGATTATATTTGACACACACACACTTTGGGGAATGATTATATTTGATTTATATAATTGTATGATTTGCATTTGAATAATTATATTTAATTGGTATGATATGCATTTATATTTTTGTATTTCATTTTAATTTGTATTTTTATTAATTGTTCAATAATATTTTTATTAATATTAATATTTATATAATCATATGCATTTAATTGTAAATTTAATATTTAATAGCATTTTTTTAAGGCAAGTAATTGTATTTAAATGATTATATTTAATTTGTATGATATGCATTTATATTTTTGTATTTAATTTTAATTTGTATTTTTATTAATTGTTCAATTATATTTTTATTAATATTAATATTGATATAATCATATGCATTTAATTGTAAATTCATTATTTAATAACAATTTCAATATTTACAAACAATTTTTTTTAAGGCAATCATGGTTGGGGTCAGTGTGTGGCCTAAACCCAAGGGCATGGAATAGATTTGACCTCATGGCCTCCCAATAAGGGGTACTTAGCAAGGAGGGCTCTACCAATTGAGCTATCCCTTGGGGCTACAATATTTAATAACATTGTTTAAACTAAATTAGATTTAATTTAATATCAATATAATATTATATAATATCATTGTTAATTAGGATTATTTTGAATGGTTGGAAGGAAAGAAAGGAATCCACCTCACCTAGTTTCAATTCTTGTAAATAACATGATAGATGTTGACAATATTGACAATATACATATATTCTTCATATGAAATAAACAACATTATACTTGTGAAAAAAATGTTTAAATTTTATATTGATTTATTGTAATACTTTTATAATAATTTAAATTTAATTTAAATTCAATATTAATAAAATATTTGTTATTTAAATTATATTATATTTTTAAAAAGTTATATATATATATATATATATATATATATATAATATATATATATATATATATATATATATATATAATATATATAATTTCTTAAAAATGTTAATTAAATAGATATGGTCTAATCAATATTAACAATATTAGGATAGGTATGATCTAATTTTCTTAGAGTGTAATACACTTCAAAACTTTATGAACTATTGCCAACTAGATTGAGCTAACCTATATTTGTTAGGGACAAAATAAAATATTTATTATTTATATAAATGTAAGTAAAGCTATATGTTTAAACAATATAGGTCTATTGTAATTAAAATTTGAATTTAAAAAATGTATTTTATTAAAATATTATACCGTATATTTATACATTTTTAATATTTATACTTAAATTTAATATAATTTAATGTTTACATAAAATATTTATTTATAAAAATAAAATAAAATAAAAAATTGTTTTTTTTTTAATCTTTGTTTATAGTGATTATAAATTTGATGTTTATTTTTTTTGCAATAATAAAAAATAAATATGTTTAATGTTTTTATGTTTACAACATTTGATATATATTCATGTATTAATGGAAATTTGATGTGGATGGAGGATTGTGTATAACATTTATTGTTTGGGTTTCTTTTATATCTATGTATTTAGAATGAATGTGGTTGACATATTGTATCTAATTTAAAATAAAATAAAAGACGGAGTTTGGGGAGTAATAAGCTTAGTGTATAATAGGCTAGAAGTGAGAGGGGAGGCCAGAGAATTTATAATCCTTGAAGCTAAGAGAAGTTCTTTCTATAAATATGTAGATACAAAGATTATATCTCAAATTCTTAGCAATCTCACCACACGCGCACCAACACACACTCTCTCTACACCCTCTCACCCCCTTCCCTGCCCTCTCTCTCTCCACAACCCACACCCTCCCACCCACTCTTTCTTTACACCCCTCTCCCACTCTCTCTCTCCACACAAGTTTGCCAAATGATTATATTTGTTTTATATAATTGTATGATTTGCATTTGAATAATTGTATTTAAATGATTATATTTGATTTATATAATATGCATTTAATTTTTTTAGTTTAAATTTGTATTTTTATTAATTGTTAAATTGTATTTAAATTAATATTAATATTTATATAATCATATATATTTTATTTGTAAACTCAATATTTAATAATATTGTTTAAATTAATTTAGATTTATATATATATACACACACACACACACGGGGTTAAAACTTATATATAATATTTAATAATAAAGTTTGCATATCATTGCTAATTAGGGTAGGTTGAAGGAAACAATGGAATTCAGTCCACCTAGCTTCAATTCTCACAAATAATATGATGAATGTCAACAATATTAATAGTATTAAAAGTGTATGTATATTCTTCATATGAAATATACAATATTATACTTGTGAAAAAAAATATTTATATAGAATTAAAATATTATATCAATTTATTATAATACTTTTATAATAATTTAAATTTAATTTAAATTCAATATTAATAAAATACAATTTAATGTTTATATAAAATATTTTATAAAAAATAAATAAATTAAATTATATAAATAATGTTTATAAATAATATAACAAAATACTCATTATTTAATGTTTACATATTTCTATATCCACAGTTTATATATGTATATATATAGATGGGGTGAATAGTATTACTTGCAAATCTAGAAATTACATAGAAATGTTGGATTTTCAAGGTCAGTTTCTCACAGTAGACACTTGAAGATCACCAAGAATAAACTTTCGTAACATAGTTAAGGGATAACTAGCTAAAGGAAAAAGTCAAAAACAAAATACCAATATGAAAAAATCATGATATACTATTAGGAAGACGGGTTTGATCCAATAGAAACAACCTGGATGGATCTTTGTCATCCTTAGCTATTCCCCTAGATCGGGCTAGGATTGAAAGATGATACTCTATACACTCCATTCTACGATGTAGGTCCTTTATATGCGAATGCAGGTGTTTGAAAGAGTGAAGAGTATTTATTCGGTGCTCTTGGTGATCCAAAAAAACTCAACCTAGTAAGAATTTCATGTGCCACTATAGTTTGAATACTTGCATGTATTTGTTGTACCTACCCTGAGTGTGACCAGTATCAGGAACCCAATTCGCCAGCTCTACAAGAAATTCTATGTACGAGAGATGAGGCCTTTGAGTAGATCCCTCTCCCTGAACATGGGTCAGTTCTTCCTGTATAAAACCTAGGGTGAGGTCTCAATATTTTATGGTTGTATCCTCCAAGCGATGATGCATTCTCACATTTCCCCTGTGGGCCCTCCCTTGGTAGTAAGGAACCCCTCTATGCACTCGAGCTCACTAGCATGACATGAAAACGAGATTTGAGAGGCTAGAAAAATTAGACTCCAAGGAGAGGAGTGAAGGAGCTAGACAAGTGCCAAAGAGGCTCCATATTGTCGGGATATAGATGGGGGGATGCAGCTAGAGGAATAATCATCATGTGAAACTGACATCTTGGACTAACAAAGGCAATATGTTTAAAGCATGAGAGATGTAAACTTCAAGCCATATAGGGTCAAGAAAAGAATCACCTTTGGAGCCCAGTGGGGTGAGAGAGCATAGAAAAAAGGAGGAGAGGCGATCTGAGATAATTCTGAGAGAAATGTGGGTTGACTCAGATGGATTCAAGAGACCAATAGGGGGCATGAGTAGAGAAGCCATGAGGCTAGAGACCGAAGCATGGAAGGGACTAAAGAGAGGTAGAGGCGATGAATCCCAAGGAAGTTGGAAGGTTGATAATCCTACAAGAGAAAAATACCAAGAAAATGGAAATAAATGGAAAAGGGGGCATATGATATCATCCTCCTCATGTTGTGGACAAAGCTAAAGTTGAAGACCTGTCACGAAAAATAAGTATTCTAGCTGCAGTGGGTGTTGTTTCCCCATTGAGCGTTGAATATTTAGGCAAGGCTAGGCTACTCAATGAGCTGAGGCTAGCTTCAACAATTTCCAAACACCAATTGTAAAACCCACCAACCACGAACGAATCGAAGATTAAATAAATTGCATGCCCCAATTCCATATATAAATGCCTCATATGTTGAAAAACATGACAGAACAGATGATTATTATATATTATAATAT
>APFE030118736.1:97511-116794 GCA_000404065.3 Pinus taeda | reverse complement strand
AATTATAAGAATAGAAATTAGTTAAGATGAACCACTTTGCATAAAAAGTTAAGCAAAACAGTTGTGAACAGCATATCGCATAATAATTTATTCACACATTAAACATAAATAAATGGCTCCACCGTACAAAAGTGCCAAATGGTAACACAAACATTCATGTAATAACATATAAGCAACTAAAAACTGTATATTGCTTTAAGAATATAAGCAAAAATAGTCAAGAGATAAAAGTACCATTTATGACTGGTCCTACTCATAAGCTTCAAGCAACAATGATTTATCTCTCCTTGTTCTAATATCTACTAAGAGTACAGAAGTGCAACATCAGTAGCAGATATCAAATGCAAACATCAATAAATCTTGATCGTTTCATTCATCAAAACCTCCTCTGAGGGTACAAAAGTGCATGTTCTAAGGACAAGTTTTTGACAAATTCCTGGACCCTTCTCTAAATGCATGAGAAGGGTTTAAATACTGCTAACTAAACAACTTAATTACATAAATTTAGGATACGATTTTTAAATGACCGCCCTTTTTCTAAGCAAACTTATTTCTAAAAATTTGAATCTAATTCCTAACTATCTCTGCTTTTGCTCCTTAATGTTGCAAGCATTCAACATTTTCCTGGGAACAGTCGGCTGGTTGCCTTCTGCTTTTGTTTGAGTTTAAGAAAACAAAAATGGCAAGCGCTGGCACCACTTTTTTTTTAGTAAACTAGAAGATATTTTTGGGAATCGCCCTCTGGCTGGGTGAATTAACTGTGTATATACTTGGTAATGATCAAAATTTCCCTCAAATTGCTTCTGCTTTTGCTATCTTGATTTCCAGACTTGCAAATGACTAAGCAAGTTAGGGACCTTTCTTTCTGAACAATTTTCTTAACGCATCGAAAACTGCCTCCGTTCTTTGATCCGGGCCTTTCTGGTGCATTTTTCGCCCTTAGCGGCTTTTCCTTTACCAGTTATAAGCTTCAGGATTTTTTGTAAACATGTTGCTTTTGTGAGCTTTTGACCCTGAGTGTTGAGTTGGCTACTGATGTCAGCATCTGTTCAGAAATACTCTGGAATCTGCGGTTATGTTGCATGCGGTATCCATTTATGAGGGCATCTCTTCTCTGTCTCCGAGCGTTTGACGCTTTCCCTTTTTCTTTAGATGTTTCCTGTTTTTCATTCCTGCAGTTCACGCAAATGAAAAGAGTAATGACAATAAATATTGACGTGAAAGCTCTAAGCTCTACAAATGTATAAAATAATTCCACCCATTGTGCACTGACTCTTCGACAAACACAAAACTGTCCTTCATTAACACTTTGGCGTACATTCATTAATTTTCTTTAACGTGTGCATCCAATTTTTTGGTTTACTGATAGCTTTTCTTGAACGTTGAGCCGAGGAAAATTTGCGATGGGCGATTTCTGCAACTTACATTATTTTATCGCGTTATCACATTTTGTCAAGATTTTGACATCACAGATCGTAGATCGTAGATTGTAGCATTGCAGCATCGTAGCATCATAGCATCGCGTTTATCGCAACATCGAAGATCATGTTAAATCATTGTGTGTTGTTTATGCGATGTTGCAACATGCGATGTCGCATATCGGCCATCGGAGATTTCTTAAGATCTTCATTTATGGGTGCTTCTTAATGTATGCGATGCGATGAATTTCGCGTTGCTTTTTCGCAGTTTTTATTGTGCTCATAAAGAAATGTTCTACTCTCTTCTCGCAATGCGATATATATTTGAGTATAATACAAAAAAAAAAATTAAATTTTTTACTAAGGCTCCCCACTTGTTTTATGTTATTACTAATACTAAAGAAGGAGGGGGGTTGTTGGTGGCCACAACACCACCACAACCATTTGTCCCCTCAGTCAACTATAAACAAGTATTTACCTCATTTCCTTCTCAAAAACCCTGTTTTTGTACTGAAACCTCCACCAAATTACTCTAAACTCAAGAATTCCAGTACAATTAAGTTGTTTCTTAGATCCAAGGCTTCCCCAAGCACATGTTTTATCCAAAAAAACCTTGAAAACCCCACCTTTCTTCCTTGAATACACAAGAACCAAGGATGGTGGTTCCTGTCACCCTAAATGTCACGCCAATCACTACTCCCCATAGGAATTTGGACCACCTTCTCCTGGAAGATAAAGATTTTCAAATTAAGGACCTTACTTTTGATGAAACTCCCTTGAAGCTCCACCGTAGGTATCAGGACAATTATCTGAACAATTCTGATAAAAGAGGTCTTTGGGAATCCAATCTACCTAAATATCAATTCCCCACTGTCCATATTTTCCCAGATATTGTCCACCAATGCCATGCAAACTATGACCCCAATCTGAGTGTTGTAATGTCCCTGGAAAAGAAAATCCTTTTCACCATTACAGCTGACTCTATAAATGAAATGTTGTAATTACAGCCTAGCCAGGATCTCACTCCCCTTTCCATTGCCAAATTACTTGAAAAATCTTCAAGGTTGTCTAGTTCTAAAATTAACCAAATCTATCAGACCTTCATGGAAGAAAATATAGGCCAAAAGAACCCTCTCCTTATATGTCAAGCTTCTTTACAATTCTGGGCAAGGATATCATCACCATGATTGCTTGCATTTTGGGTTTTACTACTAGTGAGTATGTAGATGAGTTGACCTTAGCCTACATGTCTATTTTCACCCCTGGTCAACCTCCTACAACCAAATATGACTATGCTGCATTCATTGCTGACAAGACGCATGACCAATTCATGAGATTAGAAAATGAGAGAGTATGTAAATATTCTTTAGTCCTATATCATCTTTTCCTCTACTACCAATCTAATAAATTCCCTTTCTTTGTACAAAAGCTTGACACTTGAGGGAACCCCAGGTTAGTCATCTTCTGGACTTCCACTTTTCACAATTCACCTTCTTCTCCCTATCCTTATACACATTTTATTGATAAATTTGTGCATCCTGTAAAGACCAGGGAAGAATTGGGAGAGAAACCTAAAGAGGCAACCCAATTGATAAACTTCTTGAATAGCAAAAGCAAGCAACAGCAGGAACAATGGGATATCGAGGATCGAACTGGTACTATCCTTGAAATTAAGAAAATTCTTACTAAGAAGAACTTAATGTTGAACCTGGAAAGAAGATGTCAAAGTATTCAAGAAGACATAGATGATTTTATGGTAAAATATGACATTATAGGAGATAAAGGACTTCCAATTCCACTGGTCATAAATGACACGATGATGACTCATGAGGACTACATTGAGAAACTGCACAAACAAGCCAAAAGTCAAGCCAGCTCTTCCACAGTGAAAGCACTACCTACAGGAAAAGTGTTGTATGATGGGTTGGAAAATATTTTCTATATTGAGCATGAAGTGAAGCACTTGTTCACAGTCCAGCCCAATTTTGCAAAATACATTGAAGCTAACGAAATATAAAGGAAATTGATCAGGATGAAGATACCAAATGAATAATGGTGGACCAGCATGACGGATATCTTATAATTTACTATGGTAACCTTGAGGTAAATAGAAATATTTACTGTGGTAACCTTGAGGTAAATAGAAATATTTACTAAGGTAAAGGTTGGTTAAACAGGTAAAGAGTATCAGTATAGAAAAGTAAGCAAATATCCAGCACACAATTACTAAAACAATAGCAAGAGGCAAATCTAAGTTTCAACCTCCAGCTCATGCATAAATAAAGGGATAGCAGCAATCAGTTTTACATCTGTCACTATCTTTTTGTAAAAGATATTTCATATTTCCTAGAATAAATCTCATATGGTTATCAGATATTTTTTATGTAATTTTGTATAAATACTTCTCCAATTGAAGTATTGTGGGTAGATTCTATAAATCTCTGTAAATATATGCTATCAAGTTGAGAAAGATTTTGGATTTTTGTTGGAAAAGGAACGAAAGTTGAGGACATTTCATCAGATTGTTGTGCAGTATAATTATAAATAAGTATTCTATCCTTATGATTTTATGTGCTTTCTATATGTTTCAATGTTTAATGCATCTTAAATCTAAATGGTAAAATAGTCAAAGTATATCAGAATTAGCTTTATTGCTCTCTGCCATCAACAGTCTACCATTTCTATGTTTTCTTCTAAACTATCTTGATAAAGGAATTCTTAACTACTGCTCTATCCCTGTAGTTTTCTCTAATAAGTCCTTGGTATAGGATTCTTAAGTGCCCTCTGCTAGTTGACCTATCTTCCTTTCCTCTTTCTAATCCTAACTTGAGGATTCTTGATTGTCCTCTAGTTTTGAGTAGAACTATCATCCATTAAAGCCCCAAATTTTGTTTTTATTCTGCTATCCTACCTGTTGAACTCATACCTCAGTAATTTGAATTTATCCAGTGAATTCTCCCTGATTGACTCCATAGCCCAATGGCCTAAAAGCCTAGTTTTCCCATTTGTTTTAGAACTCCACCACTCTCAAACAAAACAACCTCATTGAACATTAATACTAACCTAAAATCCTTTCAAACATAGCTAAATCATAAAGAGAGAGCCCTCTCTAGACTTAGGTGGGCTACCACCCAAGTCTAAAAGTTGGTTTGTAGTTACCTTGGATCCTTTCCTTCTTTTAATAACTTCTAAGGAAAATCTGAGTGATAACAAGATGCACTGATTGGGACTTGCATGTACTGGTGGTTCTATGGGCTTATAGGACCATGTGCAAAACCCTGACTGCCTGAGCACTTCCGAAGCTGAAGTATGAAGTAGGGGTTGTAATCCCTATGGAGCATGCAAATCCCAGTCAGCACATAGCAGCACCCGTAGATACGGCAATCCGTGAAGCCTAGAACGAAGGAATCACATAGCTGCGAGAAACAAAACACATAGGACTTGAGGAAGAAATCTAACAAGGAAACCTTAGACTTCACGAATTTGAAAAAGACCAGGTATGACTAAGGGATAAAAGTGCTTTGATGGGTGCGAAGGTCAAGAAGCTTGAAGATGAAATAAAGGAAGCATTTCTCGTCAAAAAAATGAGGATGGTAAGGCAAGGTGTGTATAATCATACTGACAAGTGAGAGAACTATTATCGTGAACTGGTTAGTCTATTGCCTTGGTTTAGACTGCATATCGCCAAATGTAGTGACCAGGGTAGTGTATTGCAAATAGTAGAGTGTGCGATGCTGACCACAACAATGGAAGGAGGGGATTCCCCGCAAACCATGGTGGAGGACGGGATGGAGCCCCACATGGGTGATGCAACCACCTGACTAGCCATAGGAAGAACAGTCTTAGCTCTCCAGGCATTTGAAAGGGAGTGCAGGACTATAAACTATTATGCCCGAGAGTTACACGATATTATGGATGCATGCAGAAGCAGAGCGTCACATGGTCCACGACCACACACGAAAAGTTGTGCTGCCACGTGGGTTGGCCGGAAAGTGACCGTTGAAGTCATTATTCATGATGGGATGCTTGACTTAAGGCCAAACGGAGCGGGTGGCGGGCATTTAAGAAGTGATTTATGGGAAAGGATTGGGAAACTATGCTACCAAGAAAGCATTAATGGCTTGCAATTGGGGGGAATGGTCGAACTCAAATTCAAATGGTGCTATAAAACATAAAGGGTTGGCCAGTGAACAACACTTGGTCATTTGAGAATTGAGCACTTGATTAGAGCAGTAAGCATTGAGATCTGAGTGATAATTGAGCCCCTGATTTCATGAGTGAAAAAACACAGCCTAGACATGATGAAAAAACTAAGGATGGTTTGGGAATTGAAAAGGTAATCGCTGGCGAGGTTGCGCAAACCCTAATGGTAGAGGATGTTCCAGAAGGAATTGGGGTTGTGATAGAAATCCCCAAATTACTACGGATGCTAAGGCCCAAGAAAGATAAACAAGCAATGGCCCCTATATGCATGTCCATGAGGAACCCGCTGCGCAGCAAGCTCTCAATGGCAGAAAAAGGGAATGTTGTCACGGCCGACATAGATGAGGAAGAAGAAGATTTGCAGGCCCTTATCATCACAGCAGAAGAAAATGAATATATGGCAAAGATATTCAACCTACACACTCTACAACAAAACTTCCCGCATATGTCCCTCCACAGAAAGGGAAGACCAAAGTGCCGAAGGACCTAGACAAAACTAAGAGTTCACTCTAGACCTCGCTTCTCCCAGATGGCATAGTATTTGAAGGCACACATCTAGGCCACTTGCCAACAATGAAGTTTAAAGATTGGGACCTCACCGATTGCGAGAAGTTCCCCCACCTAGAGACTAGGAACCTAATGAAGCAGGACACTGAGGGGGCGGTGACAATGTTAGAGCAGAAAAAGTGGTTGCATTGTGCGGAAAAGGTTGGGTTGCTGCACTTTCTATGGGTACCACATTTCCACCATGTAACCATCACCATTTTTTCCAACAAGCAGCTTCTCTTCTTGGTGCATGATGGGTATCTTTGGCTGGAGGAGCCTATCCCCATCACGGAAGACCTAATTCACTGCATTTCTCAGCTCCCCTACAAAGGATAGGACCCCGCAACCATAGCCAAAGGAAAGGGTAGTGATTTGGCCCTTACAAAAGCCATGAAGACAAAATACAAGCTAGAGAAGAAGAAGAGGGGCTAGGCCATCTCTAGCATCAAGGACAAAGGGGTCCGCATAGCAACCCAAATCCTAGTCGGAAAAGTTATGAGGAAGCGTCGCACCAATGAGGTACCAGCACCAGTGGTCGCACTAGCTGAGCAGTGCACGGAGGGGTCCAGTTCAATTGGTCCAAATTCCTCTGTGATGAATTTTTTGAAGAACTGTCACGTATCCCGGGAGTAGGGAAAAACCTTTCACTACATGTGATTATTGTTATCCATAATGCTCGTAGTGGAGGAACTGCCAAAGGACAACCTATTCTCCATCATTGATAGAGAATTACCGGAGGCCGCAAAGTACGCTTCGCTCTGGGCCATAAAGGATGCGAAGAGGATACGTGACACCAAAATCTTCTAGGTGATTATGGAGATGAGAATCCGGATGTGGATGAATCGGAGACCACACCTATCGCCTACAGTGTACAACAGTCTGTAGAGTTTTGTAGAATTCCAAGCCAACATGCATAATGTATACATCAAGGTGTGCAAGGATACAATGAAGCAGTGGAAAAAGCTCCCGTTTATATCCATTGACGATGCCATCTTCACTGTCTTGGAAACATGGCCTCTGGAATGGCACACCCCAGAATGGCAAAACTTGAGAAGGTGGCAGCGCAGAAGAAGAATGATGATGCCAAGCTACACATAACACAATTGGCCGAGAAAATGCGGTAGGAAATAGCAGCAACTACAGAAAGGGCAATGTGGGAAGCGACACAGAAAGCCACAGAGCAGAGAAAGGCTACAGAAGTAGCAGTAGTAGCACAGACAGTAGAAGAAGCAACAACAAAGGCGGATGAGGACCAAGCAATGTCCTCATAGGGGTAGAAGGCAGAGGAAGCAGAAATAGCAGAAGGGAGCATGGACCCAGGGACCGTGTCCACACAAATGAAGAACCCACACATGCTAGAGAAAGCAAGACTGAGGAAGAAGGTCAAGGCCTCGAATTTGGACATTGACCCGATCACCTTAACCAAAGGTGACATCCATGACATTGGCAAGATGGTTCATGATGTCACAAATGAGGCCCTTCAGGACTTTATGTAGGAGCACCAGATTGTGTTGGGGGCCCTCAAGGTATAGCTATAGGAGTTATAGGTGTGGCCCCCTCAGGTGGGTACCCTTTCAACCCACCTCACAGTAGGATCCTTGGTAGCAGAGAAAATGCTACACGCACGGATGGAAAACACCATAGTGTTACGGGAAGGAGCCCTAGTAGTAGCAAATGAGACCGATAGATTTGCGGTTAACATGATCAAAAGCCTTGGCCTTAATTTGGCTACCCATACATGAGAGACATTGTATCTGCTACAGGATGGGATAATGGTAGAGTTGTGCACTAGGGAGAGGCGTGTGATCCAAGTTCTCAGCGAACAAAAGATCAACATGGAACAACTCAGTCTGCAGAGCAACAAATTGGTGTTGTAGAACCAATAGTTGGCATAGGTGGTAGATGACACTTGTCGACGCTCCCGGAGCTGGCCATCCTAGCAAATCTACTAGTAGAGGTACGGATTCATAGGTTGGTAATCAAAGTCCACGAGGCTAGAGAAGAAATGACCAAGGTTCAACTGGATCTGAATCTTCAAATTACCAAACTGTGGTTAAAGGTGCAACCTTTCACTCCCCTAGAGGTCCAAGAACAACGCACCAGTGCTATTGTAGTGGGATTGGAAGAAATTGGAGGTGCAGTAAAAGACTGTACCACTTCATTGGAGCAAGCACTTGAGGTCTCCACAACTCTGTAGGAGGACCCCAACATCCAGCGCCTAGAGACAGAGGTACAAAAACTTTAGCAGCAAGATGACAATGTCAGAGGAACTATGCAGACTATAGTCCTCACTCAGTAGCTTGCAAGGATGCAGCAAGCCAGCACTGAAGGAACAAGTGGATGCAGCGTGACATAAGGAGGTAGTTCTCAAAGCATGCATCTAGTCGTGGATCAATGAGCCTTTCACTATCATAGCAAACATCGAAGGAAAGTTAGCACACATACAAGGGATGCACATGTTAATGTAGAGAAGCACCCTAGACATGAACATCTTAGAATAGAAGATGCAACAGATCTGGCAAGTAGCGGCTCAGTGCCCTACCGATATCAGCACAATTCAAGGACAGTTGGAGGAACTCCGTGCCAAGATTGGCGTGCCGACAGAGTGACTTGAGGGTGAGTCACAATGTTTGTGTTGGGGGCCTGTTGGGCATGGAATCCCCCCGAGGCATGTTTTAGAGCTCAAAGCCCACGTTTTGATCGAATGATGTTGTAAAGCCCCATGAATTGCAGGCGCGGAAGTATGTTAGAGTCATAGGGTTGTCTTCCCTAGTTTGTAATGTATTATCAACCTACCCATGGTCCGTAGACCAAGGGATTGTATAAATAGAGCAAGGCTCTAAGTGTAAAAGTAAGTAAGAGTGAAGTATGAGATAGAGAAGTAGAAGCACAGAGCAAGTGTCCAAGTGTTTCTTGGGTTGTAGGGTAGGAAAAGGCTCTATAGCTGAGTACGCAGAGGCCTAGTTGTCCAAAGCTCAGTGCGCAGACCCCTGTAGCTAAGTGTGCAGGGTGGAGTCAAGTCTGTAAGTGAAGAAGAGAATAATAAATAGAAGTTTTATCCAAATTCTGTGTATCTTTTCTTGAGTTATTACATGTTTGATATCAATTGCAAATATATTGTTTATTTACTATGTGCACTTGCATGAATGAGTTATATTGATAAGTACACTTTACACATGCAAATAAGCTAAGGTAATCAACTAACGGTGGAATACTAGTAAGGACTTGAGTAATAATAGCGTTCGGCCCCCTAGTAGGGTTGAGTAAAGGCAACATCTCAAGCTGCAAGGTACAAGTAAGTGTGCGTAGCAATGTGCATGATGAGTCAAACCATGGACCACTTGAACTCATCAAACATCTCCAGGTGTTGATGCCTCGAAAATTGCTGCAACAACATTGGGGGATAACCACCCGGTCCGGACCTTAGTACAGCTCCTTTTTCATTTGGGATGGTGGCTCCGACTGGATATAACGGGACCAGTTTCCCGATAATGAATAGAAGGGGTGGATGAATGATGGGTTGTCTATTCTAATGATAGGTGGATAACTTAATTTATCAACAAAAATACGAAAACTAATACTAATCTCGGGAACGACTATTTATTTGAAATACAGTGTTTAATAATCTTTGTCTATTGACAGGCATGTAGATGACTCTGTAAAATAAATATAAATATTCAATCATTTAAAGATTACTTCATCTAAACAGTTAAACAAAGTGATTAACACAAATTACTGCATTTATCATTTATATCATCGATACATATATGATTGAGAGAGAAGCATGCTATAAACAGCCAATAGTGGGATGCATAAAGGATGCTGTTAAAACACATATATATAAGCGATAATAGCAAGAGAGATCAAATGACAATTCATATAACAAGAATGAGTCCAAACATAGATAATAGTACCATATGAGCTGCTAATCAATCCCAATATCAATCGTTATTTGAAATTATTCCTTCAACGCAGAAATGCTTTCAAACAAAGACAATAGTGCACATTTGTATAAAAGCTTTCCTTATCAAAATCAGAATGATTGGTCCAGTTTCATAAAAGAATATCCCTGAAGTACAATAGTGCAACTTCAGGGTTTAAGTCATATACAAAAATTTACGACCCTTTCTAAATGCATGAAAGGGTCTATAAATACCACTAAACTAAAAAAATCTATGAAACAAAATCCTATTTAATTCGTATCAATTAATACTATCTATCTTCTTGGGAGCGATCTAGCAGTCTCCGATGTGAATCATGACTCAGGCTGTTTTCCTTAAAACCAGAGTTGGCTTATCGCAAGCATTGGCTCCACTTCGGGTGGTCTGTTGAGGTGCAAGCTGAGTTGGGCAGCAAAGGTGGCATCCTGAATATCAGGTATAATATACCCGATCACATCTATGAGGCATTTGAGGGTGGCTCTCTGGCTATGCGGCTTCACTAAGAAGAACCAATAGGCATCCCATGTCAAACTGTTGATCCCCGCAATTAGCCTTCCATTTTTCTCCAGCTCTGGGTAGCATGAATGCTCCAACATCTTTATTGCTATTAATTGGCCTGGAGTACATTGAGAAATCATGTTAGACAAGTAAAGAGTACTATTTACCAATTCAACCAAATTACTAGTGGTTGCCTTGCATCTTGAAATCGCTCTTTCTTCCTTCATTAACTGTGATTGTCATTCTGTGAATAATATTTCCTTGTGTGATTCCAGAATCCTTGGTAGGTTAGCTGCATATCCCTGATCGGAATCTTGCCATTCCAGAAAATTTGTCAATGTTTCTTCGGCTTGATCCAAATCTGTCCTTGCCTTTTCCACTTTTTCACTTATGGATGCTACTAAGTTGCACAATGGTTCTGCCTGGGTGATTTGCTGACACAAGAGCTTCATTTGATTTATCAATCCTTTGTTTAATTGAAATGCCTCTGCTTTAAAATCATCTACCTGCGGGAGCATTTTTGTTTGCTCAAGTTGATCTGATAATTGAGCGATCTACTCATCTTTGGATTTTAGCAATTCCTCAGTTGATGTTTTCAGTTGCGCCAATTTTTCCGATAGCTCCTTTTACTTTTGGACTGCGCTATCGTCAATCCTTTGTTTTTCTTCCTGCAATTGCTTAGTCAGCTGATTGTTTATTTGTTGTTGTACTAGCAATTGTTGTTCTGCCTGCTCTGCCTTCTACTACGCTTCCGATAATTGTGCCTGTAGTGAAAACATGTCCTGATATTTTGTCTTTAATAAACTACTCAACTCCGATGCTTTATCTATTGTCGCCGCCAAATAAGCTCCAGCATATTGCGATAACTTTGTTAAGTCATCGGAGGGGTCAAATTCTTCTTTCCATACCACATTGCCCGTTACTGTTAGTTCTAGGAATAAAGAAGGTTGATCAGTCCTTCTCCTCTTCCTCTTACGTTTCACTACAGCTTTATGCCTAGGGCTATAGAAGACATCCAAGGGAGGAATCTCTTCTATCTGCAAAATGATTTCGCCCGATGGATCCTTTGGAATTATTTCCGCTTCCTTTAATTTGGGTGGGTCGTTGGTTTCACTCGAAACCTGCTTTGAGGTCGCTTCCTGTGTGTTTCCCTCTTTTGAAATCTCGTCATCTTTAGATCATTCTAGATTTCCGATGATTGAATTAAATTGCTGCCATTCCTGGAGCAATTTCGGATCAATCTATGTATCTTCATTTACTTTTGAACTGCTTTGTTCTTGCATTTTCGCCTGGGTTTCTTCCTGTCTCTCCAATTTCTCCTGGGTTTCTTCTTGTCTCTTCTCATGCACTTCCTCTTGCTGCTTTAATGTAATAGGAGGTTCTTTATCAAGTCACTGCTCAGGCTCACTTGATTCTGTTGTTGGAGTCGTCGCTAACAGGTCTAGAAGCAGAGTTTGCAACCTCTACTCTCTAAGTCTGCTAAATTCGACTAGTCCCTCATCATTGTATTCGAGTATGGCGAGCGATTTAACTTGATACATCAACTCGGCCGATGCGAACAACTCCTCAAATATGTCTTCTTTATGCTCGAACTTGGCCAATTTGGCCTGGTCGAGTGCATTGTAGGCGACTTTGTTTGGATCGAATTGCCTGCTTGGTAGAGTTGCCAGGGTCAGTGAATTTATTTTCTCATCTTCTTTCTCTGCATGTTTGAGATCATGCAGAGTGTAGATACCAATTCTCAAAGGAAAAGAGGGCCAGACGTGCTTGTTAGCTTTTTTCAGAGTTTGGGTAACCCCATCGGCGTTGATCTGATAGGCTATTTCCCTGGCCAGTAGTTTATCAGGGATGTATAGAGGAAGAACGTGGGGCTTGGCTTGACTGCCAAAAACTTTGATATAGGTGAACTTTTCCTCCCCAAACCAACTCCCTATGGAAGTTAAATCCACCCCTGCTTGATAGGAAATCTTAGGGGCAAGCTTATTGAAAATAGAATAATGAATGGGCAACATGAAACCATTGCATATTTGATACAAATGGTGTTTGTAGTTGGTCTTCCACAACATTTGATGGTATATGTGGATGGATGCAGGGTGTTGCGACGTCCACCTCCATCCAAGCACAGGAAATTCAGAATTAAAACACAAAACATCTAATACATAGGCATTGTAGTAAAATGGGGGAATGAACCTCTCAGTGACGCAAGACTTGAATCTAAAATCAAGAATTGCAGATGCTAACTTACCGAACAGTATATCTGCCCAATCCATTATTTCGCCACTACATGCCGTCTCCATTAAGGGGACCATTTCTATGGTAAAATTGGCGGAATCATGTAATCCCCATAATCTGCACATCATTATCCCAGCATAGCAATAAGGAGAGCATAGAGAATCGACCGAGTACTTACCCGAAGATTCGTGCTTGTGCTTTGCTGGATTTTGTCTCCAACCTTGAATGGGTTCGGATTCAGTCTCATTTTCCGCTCGAAATTTCTCCAGGAATGGCGTGTTTTCTTCTTCTCTGCCTCCGGCAAACGATACAATTGCCTTAAATCCTCAGCTCGGAAGGAACCGAAAATTCTCCCATCTGTGGTGCTGAAAGTTCTGTCGGTAATCGGGATTTCCTGAATCGCCCATCTTACCAAATCTGCATATGGGAGGATTTTCTCCCGGGCCGCTATTCGATGAAGAAAAGAGTTGGCTAAGTCTCTCAGATTAGCCTCGGATTTGCTAGTGCTATCGGCTGAGACTTGTATTCCCGTCACCCTCGGCTCTTCGGCTTCGATCAGATTATATGTGCCTTGCCAAGTAGGTCTGGTAAGTCCTAGGCATGTAGTGTCCAATATGAGCCCTTTCTTTTTATTGCTTGGATCAACAACAGGTTGCCCTGTGGCCGGCGAAGCGGAAGCCATTGTTCTTTTCTTGGACTTCTTCCCCATTTTGGTTAAATCTGTTTCTGCAGAAGAATTCTGCACAGAGACGATGATGGGCGTAATACAGGAAATGATAACATAAATCGAATAGACTGAAATATATATTGATGAATGCATGGCGAGCGATTGACTTAAGGTGGCCTCAAATAAAATCTGTAAACAAATCGCAGGCTTACTGTTTCATTAAATGGTCGTTAAGGCCTGTCAATCTTATCAATGCCCGTCAATTCGATTAATGGCCGAATGATTTATTTGAAGTGTTCCTTGGGCGTTTTGGTGGTTGAGCGTGGATGAGTGGCTTTTCGAAAGATAAGGCCTTAAATACGAATAAATCGTATTAAACCACTTATAAGATTTTCTATTGAAAACTGTGCTTTTGCCTTTCTCGCAATCGGGCGTCGGGGGAAATCATAAATCATTATATTGGTTCCTTTTGAAATCCCCGATCACCAATAGCGATATCGCATCGCATCAGGAGTAGCGAGTAGGGCAGTTAAAAAGGCGTGCATAGTCGATTGCCAATGGCCGATAGCGATATCGCATCGCATCGGAGCAAGAGGGAGCTTTATTGCATTTAATTCATTACCACCGATATCCAATAGCGATATCGCATCACATTGGAGATTGAGGGATTTTAATTACGCCAATTCTTTTATTGCCGATACCCGATAGTGATTTCGCATCGGAGCAAACCAATATGTCCTCAAGTTGTGTTCCCTTTGTCATTGCGATATGCGATCTTGCGATCGCTTTATCGTAATGATAAAAGATTAATTATTTATGCTAAGAATTTTGATTGGTTTATTGAAAAGGATTTTTGGGTAATGTTTTATTTTATCTCTTTGGGCCTTTTTTAATAGGACTAAGTTGATACCAATTAAAACCAAAATTTAAAAAAAAAAAAAAAAAGGGACCCATTTCATATTATGGTTTTGGGATAATAATGATATGAAATGGGGGGTTGTTGTAGGGCACAATAGGGCACTAAGCCCCTTTGAGCCCTATGTGGACCAATTTTATTTGTTAACAACTCTTATGCCATTGGCCCTGCTTCTACACGAAGCGACCATGCCCAATGCTAAGACTGTAGCTCCCAAGCTCGTGATTTTTTTTATCAATTTCAATTCTCAAAAAGTTATGGCATTCCAAGTTCCGAGGATGGCCCCACATTCTATTTTTATCACACCCTTGGTCATGCTTCTATGCAAAACAACCAAGGGATAGGTCTAGGCACTTAGTCCGAAAACTCCCAAGAGCCTCTGCGAATCTCTTCTCTACACCCTAGGTTCATTTCTATGTGAAACATCCCAAGGATTGGCTCTAGGCACTAAGCTCATAGCTCCCAAACCCGACTCCATTTTTTTTGTTCTGCTAGTCCTCCAATTGCTGCATGGAATCCTGTATGGGAACGTAGCACATATCCCCTTCTATCTCGCTGCATTACAATGTGTACCACCATAACTGATTGGGGTCTAAGCTTTGGGTTGATGTATCCATGGGGACCACTCGATGTTTCTCTGATTAGTTGTTGATATGCCACCATGGCCCATGCCTACTTCTCGAAACCTTCCATGAAGCTCATTTAATAATCCCGCCAGGGTAAATCCTACAAGATGAGTTGTCTGGTGGGTTGTCCCACTATAGAAAGAGTTAGTGAAATGACTCTCTAGGCTTAGTGAGTTGTTGACATGTTTAGGCCCCTGTCAACCAATTATTTCTACTTGTTCCATTTTAAATCTTCTCAGCTCATCCCACTGGGATGACGACATCATGACAATACTCCTATTATGTGTCAAGATGTGAGTGGTGACACATGTCACTAGAAAAGGTCACTTGAGTGCCCGAAAATGTTGAATCCACTTGCCAATCCATGTTGACATTATCATTTGTTGTCATCCAGGCCAATCATATTTTACATCTTGATGTTATCATATGCTGCCATCTGGGCCAATCATATTTTTCCACCTATCTTCCCGAAGGAGAAAGAAAAGATCCTATGAGGCCTTGTTTTGTGACCATTTTCCTTTATAATTTATTTCTCTCAAAATCACCAGGTTCAAGCCTTTTTTCCTTGACAACACTCCCGAGCGCATTGTGGTTTTCGAATGGGTTCCCCCAGGGAAGATCTCCTTCGTTGACCTATGAAATCAAATATGTAGGGAAAACACCTCGTGTGATCACAAAGACCATATAAAGGGTTGTCTATAGTGCCATTGGAAAGCTACCACATTGATCTGGACTTAAACAGGAACGCAACAAATTACAGAGATAACCATAAACATAGATATGCAGTGGAAATAATACTTCATTTCATTAACGTAAAATACTGAAATATGCTTACAAATAGTAATGGAAATAAACTAGCTAGGGCGATGGTAGCTTATCTCTGAGAAGATATGTGGTGGCTACATGCCTCTAAAATGTGTTACAATGAGGCTCAAAGGCCTATTTATTGTTGAGAAACGATGGAAAACCCTTAA
This sequence comes from Pinus taeda, assembly GCA_000404065.3. NCBI lineage: Eukaryota > Viridiplantae > Streptophyta > Pinopsida > Pinales > Pinaceae > Pinus > Pinus taeda. The sequence goes on along the minus strand of APFE030118736.1, from coordinate 100,773 downwards.
CATTCCAAAACCTAACCCTAGAAGATGAAACGCCAAACTCTAGGCCCCGTTTGGGTAAATTGGTACATCAACTTCCCGAGGTTGTAACTTTGGCATACGATCTCCATTTGACGTGTACAATAGCTCGTTAGAAAGATCTATCCAAGCACTACCACTTTGGGTAGGGCAACGTTAGTCCGTGGACCCATGTTGCCCCCAGATTTCTCAAAAAACATCATTTAGGGCCTCAAAATGGCTCTGGAAGTTCAGGACCCAAAAAACTGCTAAAAATAGTAAGTTGTGCTACAATTAAGGAAACTAAAAGTGCTGAGAGAGATAGTTGTGGGGGTCCAAATGGGATAGGTGTGTGGCCACCAACATCCACCTGGATCATTCCTCCTCCCTTAGGAAGAAATGGTCCCCATTGCATTGAGTTCCTCCTTGAGATGAGGAAGCTTCTGTTGAGCTGGGTCTCTAGTGAGTTGTTTTGCAATCTCTGATGTGTCCAGGAATGGTGGGAAGCATGGTTGATGATAGTCCACATTGAACACTCGACGCAAGTGAAGGAATGGAGGAATGTTGTGCTTCAAAGCATTGTTTCCTGTAGCCTTGGTACTAGTGTAAGGACCATGTTGGAATGGTCTGATATTCTGATGGGTTCTTGTAAGGCATTCTTTTTGCAGATGCAACCAAACTTTGTCACACACCTAAAGCTTTTGTGGTACCCTTGTGGGTGAAGAGAAGTACCCCTAAAGCTTTTGTGGTACCCTTGTGGTAACCTTATTTCATGACCATATCCCTTTGCCGTTGCTGCTGTGTGGAGGAACCCTTTGTGGGGGTCATGGATGTAGTAACGATCTTCCCCTTACATTGGGAGCAAACTAGATAGAAAATGAATTTCCTAGTCTAGGAGATGAGCTTGCTGCCTTTCTTGGCAATGATCAAAGAGGTGGCGGTAGGTGGGGCTACCTCCAGTATCGTGTATAATGAATTATCCAAAGAAATGATGACAACGCGAGGCCTTGACTCATACACAGCATGTCACCTCCACAAGTATGGCTGGCCTAATAGTACATCGCAAACATCCAGAGGTATAACATCACATAATACCTCGTCTGTGAAGGGCTTGATGCTATAGGGAAGGTGGCACTATTGGCAAACTTTGAGATCTCGTCCTTCGTGAAGCCACTCGATATTGTACGGTTGTAGTGTGGTCTAGTCGGTAGGCCCAACCGCTTCATGACCTCTAGTAAAATGAGGTTCTTTTGGTTTCCACTGTTGACAATGAATTGCAGTGGCAAACCCTTCACCCACATCTGTGAGTGAAAAAGACGTTCCACCTCCTTTGGATCTTCTGGCTCATTTTTCTGGATCTTGGTGGTGGCAACAATGGTGCTGGGATTTGCATCACTGATCTGCTTCCCTTTGCCATTCCCCTTGTCAGGTTCTGACTGAGGGTAAGAACATGCATCTGATTCTGAAGCCTTCAATTTGTCCACCAACAACTGCTTAGTCCAACACTCACTTGTGTTGTGAGTGGGGCTCTTGTGGAACTCACACCACTTTCCTGTGTCCTTCTTCGACTTCATGGTGATGTTCTTTTCTTGCGGCTTCGATGGGTTGTCTTGGGTCACCCCACCTTGGCTTTGTCCTTTGGTCTTCAGATTTACAGATCCAAAGTCTCGCTTCTTCTATTTGAACGTTTGCTTGATTTTGACAGAGTATCGGTATGTTGTGCTGAGCAAGGAGATGTTCAGGAATTCCATCTCTTATTGGATGTATCTGTGTAGGCAGCCATGGTATTTGAGTACCAGATTCAGATTAGAATCTTTGATACCCAACTGTGTGTGAAGGGTATGAAAAATATTGGTGAACTCTGACACATCTTGGTCCCTTCCCTGTCGCAGCGTGGTCCACTTTATCTATTTGTCCTCATAGCTTTTGACAGGGTAGTACTGCTCCTTCATGGCATCCCGAAATGAATCCCAAGTGGGTGCAGCTAAAAATAGTGAGCCTGTGCTTTCATCCTTCTACTCGCAGTAGGTTTCCCACCAGTCCTTGACGTGGGGGGCTGTTTTTGTTGGATCAGGTGCACAGCAAACCAAAAAATTAAACACACAGCAGAAGCACATAAACACAATATTTAACGTGGTTCACCTAACCAATCTGGGCTACGTCCACCAAACATAGGCATCAAGAATATATTAATCAAATTGGAGATTACATCAAGAAATCCTCACACTCTCTTAGCAAATCATCCGAATGATTGCCTGTTATATAGCATAGAGAATCTAACAGCCTCATTAACTCACTCACATCAAATATAGGAGGCATTAACTCCCTCCCAACAAACTGGAGTTAATCTAGGACTTGAATTCTATTGTTGTCATTAGCTGAGATTTTTCCTATTTTGCTCTAAACAGAAAATCTCAACAATCTCCACCTTGACAACAATTCGCCTGATGCCCTATTATTATTATTTTATCTTTTCTGCAAGCCAAGAGAAGCCAAACACCAGCGTAGCTTCTCCAACAAAACTGGTTTCGTGAACATGTCTGCACAGTTCTCCTTTGTATGCACATTTTCAAGGGAGACTCCCCTTTCAGTGATAACCTGTCTTACAAAATGGTACTTAATTGGAATATGCTTTGATTTACTATGATAGGCCAGATTCTTAGCCAAATGTATTGCACTTTGACTATCATAAAGTAACCTGATGTTGTCCTGTAACCTACCAAACTCACCAAGAAAACCTTTCAACCAAACCGCCTCTTTACAAGCATGAGAAGCAGCAATGTATTCTGCTTCAGTAGTGGACAAAGCAACAATGTTCTGTAGCTTTGATATCCAGCTAATAGCTCCACCTGCAAGAGTAAAGACGTACCTGAAGTTGACCTTCTCTTATCCAAATCACCTGCAAAATTGGAATCAACATATCCGCAAACAAATTTACTACTTTTATTGTAAGAAATACAATAACTACTTGTGCCTCTCAAGTACCGAAGCACCCATTTCACTGCTGACCAGTGTTCTTTACCCGGATTTGCCATGCACCTGCTGACAACCCCAACTACATGTGAAATATCTGGTCGAGTACAAACCATCGCATACATTAAACACCCTACTACATTGGCATATGGATTTCGAGACATATAATCATTTTCTTCATTTGCATTAGGACATAAACTCGAAGAAATCTTAAAATGGGAAGCTAAAGGGACTGACACAGGCTTCACATTATTCATACCAAATCTCAAAAGTATTTTCTCAATATACTTCTGTT
>APFE030118736.1:48690-73034 GCA_000404065.3 Pinus taeda | reverse complement strand
GAATGATTGCCTGTTATATAGCATAAAGAATCTAACAGCCTCATAACTCCCTCACATCAAATATAGGAGGCATTAACTCCCTCCCAACAACCTGGAGCTAATCTAGGAACTGAATCCCTATTGTTGTCATCCTTCAAATATTTTTGCCTATTTAACTCAAACAGAAAATCTCAACAGTTTTAAGAAGAGTGAAAGAAATCTTTTCCCAACTCGAGAATTCATGAACAGAAAAATACCAATCTAGCATATTTAACCATTTATCTACGACATCTATGTTTATCTGACCCTCGAATATGGGGATTTCAAAATTAACTTTTACCTTAAATGGTGTGGTGTTTTCAGAGTAGCTTTTGGAAGTCGATTCATTGCTTTTGGGTAGCCGCTAAAGGATCTGGGCAAAACTATCCATCATCACTTTCCGTTGTCACTCGAGGGCTTCTTCGAGAAAGATTTTGATAGGATATCCTACCCCCTCATCTTTCTTCTCATCCGCTATGGGAGGCCATCGAGATTTGCAAGGCTGGTCTTGCAAAGGATCAACCAGTTCAAGCCCTAACTCCTTATATCCCGACCTCGTTGGGGACATGTAAAGAAAAACAGAGAAAAAGCAGACCACTCTGATACCACTGATCAAGACTTAAACAGGAAAGCAACAAATTATAGAGATAACCATAAACATAGATATGCAGTGGAAATAATAATTCATTTCCTTAATGTAAAATACTAAAATATGCTTACAAACAATAATGGAAATAAACCAGCTAGGGTGATGGTAGCTTATCTCTGAGAATAGATGTGATGGCTACATGCCTTTGAACTATGTTACAATGAGGCTTGAAGGCCTATTTATTGTTGAGAAACAATGGAAAACCCTCAACATTCCAAAACCTAACCCTAGAAGATGAAACGCAAAACCCTGGGCCTCGTTTGGGTAAATTGGTACATCAACTTCCTGGGGTCGTAATTTTGGCATACGATCTCCGTTTGATGCGTACAATAGCTTGTTAGAAAGATATATCCAAGCACTACCACTATGGGAAGGGAAACATTGGTCCACGGACCCATGTTTCCCCCATATGTCTCAAAAAATGTTGTTTAAGGCCTCAAAACGGCTTCGGAAGTTCAGGACCCGAAAAACTGCTAAAAATAGTAAGTTGTGCTACAATTATGGAAAATGAAAATGATGAGAGAGACAGTTATGGGGGTCCAAATGGGATAGGTGCGTGGCCACCAACATCCACCTGGATCACACATAGCCTAACACATTCTGTTAATGATTATCCTTTGTGTTCTCTTGTTGGGTTAGTGCTCTTCCACACTCTACTTTTTCTATTCCTTCAGACTCTCGTCTCCAGGCCCCCTCTACCAATCCATCCTATAATGTGGGTTCCCTTACTCACTTTCCATTAGACAATGCTTACTTGTCATGTCTCAGTGATTTCCACCTAGTTTCTTAGACATGGGCACCAAAACAATTCTGCTGAGGTGTATTCGCCGAATGGGCTCCACCTGTGGTCTAACATGTTATTGCCATGTTTGCATGAAGGTATCACTTAGAGGCTCTGCTAGTCTTAGCACTAATTTTGGAACCTTTTCCAACCTTAGCTGCATGCCAAAGACTCCATCCACCTTTAACTCTACTATGAACGTCTTGGGGTCACCAAACTTTGATTGACTCTATCTTTTGATCCAGGTGCCCTTTTTAGAACTTCATATATCGTTGGAAATATATTTCAGAGGTTTATCCATCTAGGTGCCTTACACCTGAATATGAGATGATCTACTACTCCAAAATTGGCTCCAAAGCCTCTACATCATTTAATTGGTTCTGCCACTCTTTTCTTTGCCTTTGATTTTTCCTATGAAAATCTTTGTCATTGGCCACCTTTTCCATTTCCTTTTCTTTTGCTTGTGCCACCTCTACTATTTCCTTTTCCATCAGTCTTTTTTCTGGCCACCTTTTTTTCATTTCCTTTACCATCAATCATCTTTTCCATCAATGACAACATATTTCCAATAGTTTCCCCATTTGACATTGATGGAAACACTAAGGTAAAATAAAACATCATTACTAATGATAAATACTTTTCTTTGATACTTCTCCTTATGCCTTTATAATGATCTTTTTCCATCTTTTGTTTGATCAGTAATACTTCTCCCCCTTTGACATCAATGGAAAAGATACTAACATCATCCCCCTAACAACAATATCCCTCTATCTTCTCATCTTGTGGACTTGTTAATTGGTGCTTCTTACGCTGAAAACCTCAGGTACCTATGATCTGATCTAAGCATCTTCCTCTCTGTCATGTGAAGAATATTGAGTTGAAGGGAAAGCAATATTTACTCCCAATTTTTGCCTCAAGCATGTAATAGGGATCTCTTACTAAAACTACACATGCTTTTGCAACCAAGTCATGAGAAAATGATTCTTGTTGGTCTGAGTCTCAACGAGGATTACATTCATAATAGTTCCTACTGAGACACATACACCTAATCTCTATCAACAATAGAAACCTTTCCTATACATGACACCATCAATTGGCAATTGATGAACAATAACACTTATAAGTCCTTACTTGAAAAACATAGAGGGACTCTCACCAATGCATGCATAGAACAAAAACTCAGCTTGTGTTTCACTTGGAATACTTCTAATGAAAGAAAATTCACCATGAATAATAGTCACATAAACTAATATTTTCTTATCAACATTAGACAACACAAACACCATAATCAGACTGTAAAGACCATTGGATAATACCTTTGATACCATGTGATACCAGTTACCAATTGTAACAACATCATAACACCCAATCCATTTTTATTACTCACATATGTCAAAAACACCGTTGCTAATAGTTAATGATACCAAATCTTAATTCATACTCAAATATTGACTTGAGTATACCCCCTATGGCCACTCTCCCTCTTTGCGTTATGAATTTGTAAAAAATACTTGCTAAAGAAACTTCAATAGTAAACAAATCATCACCATCTACACATACTCAGACTGCCAATTAATTTGAAAAAAACATTCAATCAACCACAATATTCAGTCATCAACATAAAATGACATACTTTCCTTTATCCTTCAAATGCATTCCTTGGTATTTTCCTTTTTGATCCTTGCATCTGACCTTTCTAGCTTCCCTAAAGCCAACCCCTTCTTTTTAATGAGAAGGAAAAATATATCTACTCCCCCTGAGTAGATTATCTTCCTTTTTCTTCCACAGCTGAATTTGATGAACAACATGAGTTGGTTTCCTCCACTAACTTGCTTGATTGGGTGATTTCTTGCCATTGTCTGAGCATACCAACCAATTTTTCTCTTCTGTCTTCCATTGGAAAAATATCAATACTAATGTTGCTTCGTTTTCTGATTGGGGTCTCTTCCTATTGCAGGTTATATAGGAGAGGTCAACCACATGAATTTCATACTTTGAACCTTCTTCATCAAACATTTTACTATGTTGCCTCCATTCACCATTCGATATGCCTTTCTTTCAGGTGTTGAAATAGCTCTTGCACAGTTCTCTTTGAAAGATCTCATCATAATCCATGCCTCTAATTTTAGATTTCTTATAAATTTTGCATGTGGTTTGTTTGTCCCCAAACTTCTTACACCTATAACATTCAACATTATTCAATAAGGAGACAAAATATGTCTCACCACATCTTGTGTCTGTCTAATTTCTGGGTCTATAATTTGCTTTTTTTGATGTTATTGAGCCACTAAAAATATTTCCTTTGTAGGGAAAATGATTTTTGTACTCGGTTGTTCAAATTAATTTTCGGAGGGAGTCGTGGTTGTCATTGAACCTACACATGCATATTTTTCTATTGCACCTTCTTTTTCATCTCTGGGCACTTGAAGGCAAAGTTCCCTGCATTGCTGCAATAAAAACATATAACAAGATGCATACCTTTTATTTTATTTTTTGAAATATTTCGGTATCCTTAGTGTCATGCTATTGCTAAGTAATTTTGACCTCTGTGTATTGTCTTAGCCTGCAGGGAACAATGGATGGTATGAATCTCCTTCAATGCTTCATGATTCTCTGCATGCAACTGAAGATTCATCAACTGATATTTTAATTCTGTATTCTCCTTCTCTAGCTTCATACAAATATGTGCTTCCCCTTCAAATACATATTTTCGTCACGATCTTCCAATTCAATAGAGGAGAAACTGGATTCACTACAAGTGTCTCTTTTACTCTCAAAACTTTGTTCCCTTTATCACTCTAGGGATTCTTTTACTGATACATGAGATATCCTTTCTTCCTCTTTACCAGCCTTAGACTCATTGTCTTCTTGACCAATGTCCAAATCTTCTGTCACTATTAAGGTAGCTCTATATTCATTACAACTTAATGAGAATATATTACTTTCACCAGTTCTTGCAAGTAAGCAATTTGAAGATAAATGTTATATGTTCTACAATAACAACAAAACAACTTACTTGGAGATTGAATCTTCTCAAGGTGTTGATCATCGACTTGGCCTATTGATATAGAAGATTCATCGTTTGATTCATGATATTGAATTCTCTTTGAATCTTTGATTGCTTCATCCTCCATGGAAATCCTTTTGACATCACATGCATCTTGCATGTCTACTTCATAGATGGACTACAATTTGTCCCATATCTCCTTGGAATTTTTAAAACATATTGCTTTTTCAATATCTAACTTAAACAATCCTTTCATGGTTAACTCATGGCTTGTCTATCAAATTTATCATTTGTTACTCCATACTCTGCAAATAGGCATACAATTAGATCAAGTGCTTTCTAGAAGATTGTCATCCCTACCTTCCAAGTTCTATAATTTGAGCCATTAAAAAATGGAACACGATCTGTGGTAATCTAGTCTTATTTTTCCATGATCAATAATATTCCTTCTAGCTGCTAAACTAATCCTTAAGGACACTAGATCATATACCAATTGTTAGAAACAATGGAAACCAAGACACTATTGAGAGGGTGGTGAATCAATAGTGTGGCCAAATTTACAATTCTTTACAAATATCACTTTATAATAACTTTAACAATTATTCATGCAATCATAAACAACATAACTCAATCATGTTGAAAATAACATCATAAACATCAACCACATGACAAACATAAACATAAGACACCAATATTCGTTTTATTATAGGCTTAAACTTTGTTGCATCATGGATCCACAAGCTACCACTTGTAGGTTTATCAGTTTCTACCGAAAGGAACTTCAAGCCCTGCTCATTTATCATCTACCACTGAAAGGGACTGTTGCCCATGCTTATTTACCAGTACTCACTAGAAGGGACTCTTGTCCATGCTTGTTTATCAATCCTTGCTGAAAGGGATTGCTTCCCCTGGACATTTACTAGCACCCACTAGAAGGGGCTTCTACGCCTGATATACAAGCTACCACTTCCTAGCCTTGTTGATCCATATTTCATCCATTTTCATAGTAGAACTAACATACCACTTACCTCACAAACAAATGAATATGCTTACTACAATTGCTCACCAAAGGCACCTTAAACACATTCAAAAATCTCTGTTTTTTGATGAAAAACACCACCACTTTCATAAATATGTCATTACTAAACACATCATACACCAATCACCAAGCTCTTTACACTAGTAACAATTTATGAAAAAACACCTTTCAGATACCCATATTTTTCTCTGATTCACCCTTGATTGATATCACTATCATGAATCATGTTGCAAGAACAACTCTCACACACATTTTGCAATACTCTTGCCACTCCCTTGACTTTTTTGCTCGAATTCGACTTGATTAGGCTTCCTTTCATAGATTTTTCTTGTTTCTAACTTTACCTTTGTTTATTTTTTGAATTTTTGAATGAAGCCTTATTTAGTTTTGCGTAAATCTTATTTATCTCAGTATTCTAGACCACATTTTCTATTTTGGGCTTAATCTCCAAGTCAAACTGACCTTTACTACCTTCTCAGCGATTTGAACTAAGATTTTCTACTTATTGTTATGAACTAGCTCACAAAATATAGAAAAGATAGATGAACGACTTCAAAATCAGCCTCTTCGAGGGGGAAACCTCCTTTACATTACACAAATCAACAATTCTTGGATGATACAAATGACTAAACCTCCTTTCTATATATAGGAGTCTAAGGGGTCACAATATAATCAAAGAAAACATAACAATAATAATATAAGGGCACAACAATAACAATAGTGGGCTTCTATGGGGCACACTAATAACAATAAGGGCTAAAGTGAAAATAGTAATGGGGGAATCACTAGTATTATAGGGACCTAACATGCACCTCTCCTTCAAAAAAAAATTTCCCTCAAAGTTTGAATATTTCTAGATGTTTTTGTATAAAATTCTCATCCTCCCATGTGGAATCTTTAGCAGGTAAGTTATTCCACTTGATGAGATACTCCGAAATTGATTGATTTCGTAGCCATCGAGTTCTTGTTTCTATGACTGCTTCAAGTTCCAATATGATTTTTCCTTCCTCGTCAAGTTCTAGCAATATTTTTTGAATTGGGATATTTTCACCTATAACCTTCTTTAAACATGAAACATGGAAAACCTGGTGCACTCGAGAAGCTGCATGAAGCTCCAATTTGTATGCCATAGTACCAATCTTTTGCAACACCTTGTATGGACCATAATACTTTGGCAGCAATTTATTATCCTTCTTAGCTTGATTGAGGGACATTTTTTTATATGGCTATATTGATAGGAATGCCCAGTCATGTACATAAAAAATTCTTTCACTGTGATGTTGATCTACTTTTTTTTTATTCTATTCTGCACCAAAGTGAGGTTATCATTTAAGAGTTGGAGAACTTGTTGTTGATGCTCGATGTGATCTTCCACTGCTTTAACCTTATAATTTTCTCTTAAATATGATGTGATGGATGGTGGATGATATCCATAAAGTACCATAACAGGGGTCATTTTTGTTGCAGTATGAAAGGAATTGTTATACCACCATTTAGCTAGAGGCAACCATTTGACCCATTGTGTCTATTGATCAAAGACAAAGAAATGAAGATATCCTTCCAAACATTTGTTTACTATGCTAGTTTTCCCATTAGATTGAGGATGATAAGATGATTTATGAGCTAACTGAGTACTAAGACAAGAAAATAATTATGTCTAAAAATTTCTAGTGAAAATGGGACCTCTGTCGCTTACAATAATCTTTGGGTTTCCATGTAGCTTTTGAATTGTTTCCATACATGCAGTAGAAATTCTATTGGATTTAAGGATGAGATAATGCAAAAAAGTGTGCATACTTGGTAAGTCTGTCAACTACCACCATGATGACACTCTTTCCTCCAAACTTGGGTAAACCTATGATAAAATCCATGGAAACCTCCCAACGTTGGATTGGAATGGATAAAGGTTGTAATAGACTTGGGGTCTTAATTGTTTCAACTTTATTTTGTTGGAAAACCAAACATTATGCCACAAACTTTTGAATATCTTATTTAAGGCCATCCAAAATATATTCCTTCTTAACCCTGTGGTAAGCTTTTATAAATCCTGAGTGCCCTTCTAAGGGAGAAGTGTGCAATTCCATAAGAATCTTTTTTTTGAGTTGGGAATTATTACATAGGTATAAGCGATCTTTGTACCATAACAAATCATTTTTCGAGCTAAATGTATTTTGATGTACTGAGATCTTGTTGTAACTTTTGAATGAGTGCCCACACTTCTTCATCATTCTTCCATTTATCATTTGCTTCATTTATCTAATCTAGCTAGATAATATAAATGGCACAAAACAATTCTTCCACATTCTCATCCTTTCTTGAGAGTGTTAACACTTAGATTTTCCCAGAAGTTGTAAGGGGAAAGGAGTCCAAGGTAACCACAAACCAATCTTTTAGATATAGAATCTAGCTAATATGTATTCAGAGAGGGCTTTCTCTTTATGTTTTCGCTTTGTTTGGTAAGGTTTTAGGCTAGTTGTGAAGTTTGGGAGTTTTTTTTGAGTTTGGGTGGTGAGATTCAATAGCAGAGGGGCATGACTGACTAATTTAGGCCATTGGGCTAATGGAGTCAAAGAAGATGGCTTAACTAGACTTGGTTTATTAACAAAGGATGGTTTCACAGGGCAATATGGTCAAACAGGGAACAAGTAAAGACTTCAAATAGATGAAATGGGTTCAAAATGGGTGAAGGGCAGTTAAGAATCCTTCAGCCTATTTCAAGAGGGAACTTGAATGATTACTGATAAAGAGCAATTAAATATTCTTTAATAAATAATCAAAATGAAAGAACTAGAAAACAGGGGTAATTAAGATTTCACTGTTTATTTTAATTCAGAAGAAAACATAGATGATATAAGACACAAGGAAAACATTAAAACACAAGGTATAGATGACTTATTGATCCAGTGTTTGATTCAAGAAATATGTGGAAAGTCCTTTACTTCAATTCTTCATCTAGCAAGCCATACAAAAGTTGGTCCAATTAGCACTTTATTCCAAAAGTAATCAATATTACAGCAATGTCTAAGAATCCACCCCCAATACTCCAATTGAGGGAGTATTTACACAAAAATTTTACAACAAAATATCTCATAACAAAGTGAGATATAAACAGGGGTGACTAGTCATATTTTACAAGGAAATAGAGACACCTAGTCTCAAAGATAGGAGAAAGGTAAACTGATGTTGTGCTGTTCCTATTCTTGCTGAGTGTGTTGGAGGTAGGCCTTATGATTTGGCTTGCTACTGTCTTCTTTAGTAACTTTGTGTTGGCTACCCTGCTTTGATTGATACTCTTTACCTGTTCTGATACACTTCGACCTGTTTAATCTCTATTCATCTTTGTTCACCTCACTATAATAAATAGCACAAAATTTACATTTTACCAAGGATAAATTTACAAAATTTCCAACATGTCTTCCCACCATTTTGGCTTTGGCAATCTGTGTTTCTGAAGTTTCCTCAGGGTCTCATCAGTTTCTGTATATCTGAAAAAGGTAGGCTAGATTGGGAACAAGTGCTTTATCTCATGCACAACATAGAATAAGTTCTCTAAGCTGTCATAGATAACTCGGCCTGTGGGGAGTGTTTTTATTCTTGATGCACTTGTTGATGAACTAGCTTGATTGCTAGCATGCTTATTCAATTTATCTACATAATCTATGTGCTTCATTAATCAGTCGTTAATCACTAAAGGAATTGGTAGCCCTTTATTCTACAAAATAGTAAACTTATCCATGGAAGAATTAATCTCTACCTACATATCCTGACATTTGCTTTCTAGATTTTGCATCAAAGTTTTCTTGGTAGCACCCTTTTGATTTCCAAAATAGTGTATGTCATGTCTGAGATGCCAAGTTCTTCCACTTGTTCCTTATTTTTGTTATTCAAAAAATGTATGAGCTGGTTGGCTTCATTAGGCATTTATCCTAACTGAGCTTTTGTCTTTTGAATTTCTCCCTCTGCTGCTTTCACTAAATCAATCTGCTCAAAGATTACTTGGATGGATGGCCAGACATCATTTATGAATTGAGTGATGTTGGCGCAAAGAATTTTCTTGATCTTTGCTAGAGGCTTCTCAAAAATGAGATCTTTTTCTAATGTTTTCACTTTATTTTCTAATGCTTTCATCTCCCTTATTTTTTCCACAACATTTATTTTGGAGAGATCATAATTTCTTTCTACCTTAGCCAACTTTTCTTTTACCTGTTTTAATTCTGAAACTTGTAGTTTTATGTATTCCATTGACTTTATTAGCTCTTTTGTGCTCAAATTGGCATGGCTGCCATGTCCTATTCTTGCTGTTGCTGTACCTGTGACCACCTCTATTGTGGTTGTTGGGATGTTTGGAGCTAATGTTGTTCCAAGTGTAGAAGGGACTACTGTTGAGACTATGGGAATTACATCAGGAGGCTGAGAGGTCGACTTTTCCTACTTGTCCTTTAGTGATTTTTCTAATGCCTACTCTATGTCATTTAATCTTTGATTGAGTTTTAAGAGGAGATCCATCATCTCTTCTTCAGATTTCTGCTTTATAACTTTAGCAGTTTGTGGATGCCTTGAGGGAGGCAGCTTTAGCTGCTTCCTCAAGGCAGCAATATCTTCATCCTTTTTCTCAACTAATGCTTCTATGCCGTTCACATCTTTGGGTTCATGTCCCACTCCAATGATGATTTCTTCTAATGACTTTATTACGTTATCCTTGGCCAGGGAGGAGGATTTTTCCAGGTGTAGTTGGGCCATTGTATTATCCAAGGAATTTTATAGCTTGTGGGCCATCATTGCTTTACCAGCCAATGTGAAATAGACCATTTCTCCAGTTTGCTTGTGAAGTTCAATCTGATCCAAAGGATGAATATCCTTTGTGAAGACCTCCAAGTTTGTTCTAATGTAATCTGCTGCTGACTGAGGTTGTTGCACCTTTGGCTTGAAGTAGCTCATTATCATCTTGCCTTCTTTAATGTCATAGGCCGACATTAATCTTTGCTGATTTGTGGGGGCCATTTTTAAATATTGATTGTAAATTTGAAGCCTCAATGGGTCATTCCTGGCCTTTATTTCTGTGAATGTCTTCTTGATATCTAAGGATTCTTTACTTTGTGGCCTGAGGGATGATACTTCTACACTATGTTGTCTTTCTAGCTCCTGCCTCTGTGAGCTAGTGGATGTTCCTCCCAATGGGAAAGTTTGCTGGCTAATTGTTATTTCTTCTCTTTGACTATCTATAGTCTCTTCACCTATTTCCTCTTCTGAGAGAGGGTTCAATATTTTCCTTTTTGTCCCAAGCTGTCTTGTAGGTCCACTGGCAGGGGTAGTAGATTCCCTGTCCCTCTTTTTATTTATTTCCTCATTTAGAGGAGTTTGCTAAACTAGACTTTCTGCTACATTAGTTTGAGCTCGAGGAGTTGGTAATTGACCCTGTTCTTTGGAAATTTTAGGCTGATATGACATTGTAGGTTGTTTTGTGGTCTCTACTTCCTTTCCTTTGGATTTTCCTGTGGCTGGTATGTTCACTTCATGTGGAGGCTGTTGAGAGGTTCCAAATATGGATGTACTAATTGCTGATTTTTGAGATAGCTTGAATGGTTCCTGCCCAAAAGAATCTAGGTCAAGGGTTTTCTCAAGACCTCTCATAGTATTTTCTATATTGACCTGCTCACTAACATCTTCTACTAAGGTCCCCTCTATCCATTCATCCAATTTTGTAAACTACTCAATCGCTGGGATCCTATGGTGAATATATGGGGATAACCTGTTCTTTGCCCTTCTGTCACATATAAAATTGTTGGGGTCATAGCGTACCCACCTAAAACTCTTTCGTAATCTAAGGTGATCTTCTAAAATTCTTTCAGCTTCTTTCCATGCATCCCGAGTGTTGCAGATAAAAGGGCCTAGCTGGTTCTTAATTCTTAGTTGAGCTTTCTTCTTGGCACCACAAAAATGGACTAAATTTGCATTTATGATCTGCTTGAAATGCTCCAATGTAAATAATCTCATGGGAACATACTTGGGTAACTTAAAAGGGCAAAGTTCACACCCATACATTCTTATTTATGTGTGATTTTTATATAGGTACCAGTCACCTATCCTGTACTACTTAGAGAGCTGGAGAATCTTCTTCATGTCACCATTGATCCTAGGAGGGGAAACTCCTGTCAACAGAGTGGTTGCTGGATGTACAAATAGGTCAATTAACTCACTATTAGTGTAAGGGGACTCAATGGTATTATGAAAGATTGGACTCCAAAAGATAACAGACCTTGGATTTCCTTTGGTTTCAAGTTTCTTCACAAGGAAAGGAAAGTTATCTGGCTAATACTACGTAGATGAAAGTGGTGTATTTGAAAACTCCTTCATTGTCAAGTCTTAGGAATTGATCATGGATTTTATTGGCAATGTAGGAAGCATAGTCATATTTAATAGCAAGGGGTTGTCAAGAGTAAAAATTGACAGTAACACTAGGGTGACCTCATCAACACATTCACTAATGTTAAAGCTCATAACTAAAGATATCATGTCCACTATGAGTCTTCCAGTTTCAGTGAACCAAGTTTGTAGATAAGGAGGTGGACCTTTGGGTTGGTGCTTTGGTAACATGAAGGTTTGACCGATACGGCTCAGTTCTGATTGGGACAACTGAGATGCTTTTTCAAGTAAATATCCCACGGAAATAGGGGTGATGGGTTGACTGGAGTGGAATTGCAACATTTCATTGATGGATTGAGCAATTATGGGAAAAAGGACTGTTTGGCTTGGGGACATAACAACTCTTTGATTATCATAATTGGCACAATATGGATGAATTATATCTGGGAAAACATGGACTGAGGGGAGGAAATACATGGGAAGGTTAGATTTCCATAGTCCAAAGATGTCAGACCCATTTAGATAACTATCTCTGGCTTGGCAGAAGACTTTAAGATGGTTTTTATCACTAGATAAGATTTTTATCAGAAAATCTTTATCGACTAGAGGTAGATAATCTAAGTCTTTGTGAGGAGCATTCATGGGTGTGACATTAAGGGCTATAGGGGTTTCCATTTTTGGTTCTTGTGGATTTGAAAATGGAATTGGGGTTTTTCTGTGGAAAATAGGCAAGACAGTAGGTTGGGAACTTTATAAGGCCTACACAAACTGGACTAGAACTGAATTTGGCCCTTTCTTGTAGAATTTTCAGTAGAAAACCAAAATTACAGGGTTTCAGTGTAGATTGGATAAATACATGTATCAAGGAATTGAACAGTGCCAAGACGGAAGGATAACAGGTTCTAGGCTATGTCGCTGCAAGTTTCTTAACCAGGTGGCGGTCTAAAAGCTCGAACAGTTGACTTGGACGTTTTTTTGCATGGGAGCATGGGTCACAGCATATAATAGTGAAAATGAAATTTTGTTCATTTTATTTAACAAAGTCAAAGTTGGCGGGGTTTTTTGGATTATCGGGTGACTGATGTAGGTGGGGAAATGACGTTTTGTCGCTTTATGGAGAGCGGTAAGCGATACGGGATCACACCGCTTTTGGAGTTAAGCGGTATCGGGCGGAGGGTGAGCGATCACATCGAATACACGACATGTGGCGGAGGGACGGACAGAAAACCGCCTGGTGATTGCGCGTTAAAGCGCATTCACCAGAGGTGTAGCGATAACAGCGACGACCCTCGGATGATGGGGGAGTGATCGGACGACGGACGGGGACAGTAATATTGCAGAGGTTTAACTCTAGTGGGCTTGACATAATAAACATATTTTAATTGTGTCGGGGGCATTACGATTGGTTGGGGGTGGTTCTTAATTAAACTTAACGGTTAATTAATTCCATTTTGTGGAGCGGGGAGATTAGGCTATTAACGAGTCTCGAATAAATCCATTAATCCCTCTTTAAAAGTGTTTATGGTTATAATTAATTGGTGCGGGGTATATAATTATTTGGGGATTTATGTATGCTTAAATAATAGAGGAAAAGGTAAAATAGGCGGGATTTATATAATATGTGTTTAAAATTAATATGACATAAAATGGGAATTAAAGCTAAGTAAAACATTAGAGATTTACATTTAAACTTAGGCTTAAAGTGGAAAAAGGGGCTTTTCAGGTGATATAGTGTATTGTTCCTAAGTAAAATAGGGTTTTACTTAGGAAAAGACTTTAAGAAATCAAATGAATGGTTTATGGATGATTCTAAGTATTTAGTTGTTTTTTAAATTATCGGGCCGAAGGTCCGGTCCCTCCAAAAGTCGGAGAAATGCTCTGAGCCCCTTTAATTTTCAAAAACCCTAATACTTTAGGGGGAGTTAGTGAAATCTTTTAGGGAAAAATGTGAATAGAAGTTAGTTATTTGACCTTGTCTTGCTTGAGCTGCATCAAGTATAATGTCTGCCTTGCACTTGTGATAAAAGTAAAAATTAACACATTTAGAGACATTTTCCATCACAAGTAATTCTACAACACCATCTACCTACCCTAATTACTTTAGCCTAGCATTTTTTCCTTCTTTATTTGGGTTCACTTAGACTGGAAAACCCTTATCAATCTTCTTTTTCTTTTACAAGACAATCCTACCTAAGTCTGCCCTTATTACATCCAAGGGCTTAGATTAAACTATTGAGGTCCTTTTTATTTACTCTACCTATCTACTTAACTGCCAAGATTACACTGTTTGGTCATATATTTATTCTTTATTCTACAGTATGAAATTGAAAAATGAATGAGCCAAGTTTAAACAGTTTGAATCTTCATGTATTGTGGCATAAGTAACAAGTTGCACACAATTGTTTATTACAGAAAATTAAAAAGTAGTGGCACTTAGACTTGCACACTTTCCTGGTCTATTTTTGTTTGGGGTTCATTTCTTCTCATTTTTTGACAATTCTATTCTTTTTACCCTTTGATTTTTCTTTTAGGGTATACCCTCTTTACATTTTTTAAATTTTTTTATTTTTTTGAAAATATGGAAAACCTTTGCAACAAGAAAAGGTATGAACATATTATAGAGCTCATCAAGTAAATCATGAAATATGACACCTATTGGTATAGGAGCATAGCAGAGAGTACATCTACCACAACATTTTGCTTCCCTTTTTTGTAGATGATTTCAAGGTCATAACCTAACATATTTGTGACCATTTTTGTTGCTCTTTTGAAGATAATCTTTTTTCTAAAAAGTATTTAAGAATATCATGATCCATTTTTACCTTGAATTGTCTTACCATTAGGTAGGGTCGCCATTTCTTAAGTGCATTTAGTATTGCTAACATTTCCTTCTCATAAATAGCTTTGTGTAAATGCTTTCATTTGATTGGATGATTTTCAAAAGTAATGGGTCTTTTTTCTTGCATTCAAATAACACCAATTCCATTTCTTGAGGCATCACATTCCATAATAAAGGTTTTTGTGAAGTCAGGCATAGCTAAGACCGGTGCTTGGCACATTGCCTCTTTAAGATGTTCAAAGGCCTTTGTTGCTTTTGGAGTCCATGAAAAATGCATCTTTCTTCAATATTGTTGTTAGAGGTGTTGTTATTCTCCCATAATTCTTAACAAACTTGTGATAATACCCTGTCAACCAGAGAAATCCTCGCGGATGCTTTATTGATGTGGGGATTTTCCATTCCTTAATGGATTTAATTTTTCTAGGGTTCATGAGATACAATATGACCCAGATATTCTACCTCTTTTACTCCAAAGAAACATTTGGAGATTTTTGCATATAATTGTTTCTCCTCCAATAGTTTGAGCACCCTATCAACATGTTGAACATGATCCTTCCAAGACTTGTTGTAGATTAGTATATCATCAAAAAATACTAACAAAAAATTTCTAAGGAAGGGTTTGAAAATGGAATTCATCAAACGTTGAAATGTAGAAGGTGCATTGGTAAGGCCAAAAGTCAAGACCAAAAACTCATACGACCCTCATGAGTTCTAAATGTTGTTTTTGGAGTGTCTTCAGTATTCATTCTAATTTGATGATATCCTAAATGAAGATCCAACTTGGTGAATAAATTGATCCATGCAATTCATCCAATAATTCAACAACGCTAGGAATGGGAAATTTATCTTTAATAGTGAGCTTGTTCAGCTCCCTGTAATCTGGACACATGTGCCATGATCCACCCTTATTGTGCACCAATACTATTGGAGCAGAGAAAGAACTTTGACTAGGTTGAATTATACCAACCTCTAGCATTTCTGCAACCATATGTTCAATTTCACTCCTTCTGGAATAGGGATACTTGTAAGGCCTAATGTTTGGAGGAACACTTCTTGGAATCAAATGAATAGCATCATCATGATCATGAATAGGTGGGAGGACTTTGGGAGTCTCAAATGCCTTGGAATTATTATCCAGGACTTTTTGGAGATATGGAGAAATAGATTATTTCAATGTGGGGACCTCTAGAGAACATAACTATGCAATTACTCCTCGTTGTTCTTTCTTTAGAAGCTTTGTCATTCCATTAGAGCTGATTATCTTTCCTATTTTCCCTATGATACCCCTTAATTCAACTTCCTTTCCTTTCGAACAAAATTTCATGAAAATTTCTTGAAAATTAAAAGCTATTGTACCCAAGGATTATAGCCATTGGACTCCTAGTACAACATCAACACCACCCATTGGAATGGAAAGCATTGGGATATTCAATACATATTCTACCATGGATAGATTGATATTATGGCACTTTTCAAAGCAATTTTTATGGTTCCTCCACTTGCAATGATCACTTGACACTCCGGTTCTAGATATAGGAAGTAATTCAATTCCTTGGCTATCTTACAATGAATAAAATTATTGGTACTACTCGAATCAATCAACACTATTACCTTTTTCTTCTTGATATGTTCTTCTATCTTGATAGTTTGAGGAGTGGTCATTCTAGCCAATGGATTACAAGATATGATTAGATTCATTTCCTCTTTCTCTAGGGTTTTCTCATGGTGTATATCCTCTTATTTTGATGTTTCTTGTTCCTTTTATTCCTCCTCTTCACAATCTATGTAAAATAATTTCTTCTTGGTGCACTTGTGACCTTTAGTGTATTTCCTATCATAATTGTAACAAAGCCATGTTGCTATTTTTTCTTCCAATTGTTGTGGTGTCAACCTTGTAGGTTGTGGAAGGCTAGGGGCAACAACACTTCCATATTTATAGTTGTGAATGGAAGGCTTCCTGGTTGCCATCATTTTTCTTTCCATTTTTCTTGCCAACCTGAATGGCTTCTCCAATGAATCAGTTTCCCAAAGGCGAACCTCATGTTGGATGTTACCCTTTAAAGTCCCTATGAACACATCAATCCTATGCTCCTCTGGAATATCTTTTACCCTTATATTCAATTTTTGGAAGTCCTAAATGTGATCAATCATTGAACCCTTTTGTTTGAGATTTATCAATTTCCTAAAAAAGGTGTTTCTTTTTGTATCCTCATAATGTGCTATCATTTCTTCTATAAAAATTGCGCAAGTGACAATTTGTTTACGAGAGAAAAGCCATCGATACCATACAAATTGATTTGGTTCCAAATATAAAGTTGCAATGCATACCTTTTGTATGTTCTGCACATTATGGAGATCTAAATATTGCTCCATCTATACTATCCATGTTATAGTATCCTTGCCATCAAACTTCCTCATATCGATCTTTAGAACAAGGTGGGTCTTCAATACAATGTTAGGGTCTAGGAAATCATGATTAACATTTCTTTTGCTCTCATCATGAGTTTCCTTAACTACCCTTTCACCATTAGTAAACATTTCTTGTAGCAACTTTGTCAAATATATCTCCAAATATTCCATTTTTCCTTCCATCATAGCTTCCAGGTCATTCATCTTAGCTTCAACACCTTTCTTTAAACCATCCATCTTAGATTTGATGTCATTCATCTTAGCTTTTGTTAGCACCTAAATCTGCCTTAGGTTGAAGGAAGGCAAAATTCAGGGTAACCACAAACCACGCTCAGTCTGGTAGCTAGCCCTACTAGAACAGGAGAGGGCTCTCTCTGAGTCACACTCAGTGAATAGATAAATGAAATGGCCTGGGATGACTTACAGTGAAATATTTATCTTAGGCTAGTAAGTGAATATGCATACAAGAAGTGATTTTTATGAATGACTGTGTTTCTGGGATGGTATGGGACCAATGGACCTCAATGAAACAAAGAATTTAATACAAAGGCACAAATTACTTCGCGATGCAAGATAGGTGGAGAGTCCATAAATTTAGTTTGAAAGCAACGTGGAATGGAGAGATTGCTTAGGAGGGTGAAAAAGGGCATGGGCAACATGAATCCTTTACAACAGAAGAACACTGAACATGAAATTTTCCCACAGGCAGAGTAATAAAATTGAATTCTACCTTATCTAACTCAAAAAATTTCACTGGAAATGAATATGAAATGAATTATGAAACATAACAAGATACATATGACACATAAGAGACACATTTTCTACACTCACAACCACATGAATCTCATGAAACAAAGCCGCTGCCTTTCATTAATCCTCTGTAAAAATATACAATGAAGAAACAGAGTTTCTTTCCCACAGTCTCCCAGAAGTTACAAGCCAACCAACCTTTTTCAAATGGTTTGCATACAATATATAGAATGTGCCATGAAGAGATAGAATGCCCAAGGGCTGGGGAGTACTCGAATCATTACAAAATTAAGGTGGAGAGCCAAACATCAGCTACACGTGCAGCGCCACAAACATGACAAATGGCTTGGGTGACCCTTTGCCTTCCTTCGCCACTTGGATAGATGCCCATCTGGAGTGAAAGTACTTTAAAAGCCACATTTGGTGCCAAAAAAATGAAGTGTATATGAGAGGGCCCACTTATGAAAAGTCGCGAATTGAAATTTTGTGAAACATAGGAAAATTGGGCCTTTTTAACTATATCTACGATGCCATTTTCTGTATGCGCCGCACCACTTTGAGGCCTGTTTTGAGGCACTTGCAGGATTGAAAAATGTGCCCAAGTGTGTTTGTTGGAAATCCTGTCCGGTCTACCTTCCAACCCAGGTGGAATTTTTGAATTTGGAGCTCATTTTCCCCTCCAAATCTTCATTCTCCCAAGACTGCTTCCTGTGTGTCAAAATAGGGGCAATGAGGCCATTGTTTGGGTGTTTTTGATCTCCTGGAGACTCAAATCATGCCCAAATTTCTTTCCCGAGCTCCACTAGTCATGATTTTGCACGCTGAATCACAAAATGCAAACCATTTCTCATTTGGAGCACCCAATCCTACGCGTTGCGCCAGTGGCGCGACGCATATAGAGAAAAAACCTATGTTTGTGCCAAAAAATTTCCATGTGACCAAAATTATCCCAAATTTCTTAAAATTTGGGCTGGAGGTTCTCTAAGAGGCACTATGCTGGACCACAGAAGCTTCAACCAAGATTCGAAGCCGATATTTCTATTTTGCCTCTTTTGTTGCCTTGCTCAATTTAGCCTTCAAGCTCCTTACCCAGGCCTTTGCACTCATGTTCCATGCCCTGTAATGACAAGCCATCCTCCTCAGTATGGTTTTTTCTCTATTGCCCTTCTCCTGTAGTCTCTCTAGGTGGATATTGACCTGCTCTAACTAGGACACACGGTCGTTGTTGATCTCTTGCTCTAAGGTAGTGAGCTCGATCCTCCTTTGTTGGGCAGCTTGTCGATTCTCACGGATGCTTTGCAGCTCCATGATTGCCTGCTGGTCCTCAAGCTGCTTGTTCCTCTTCTCCAGATACTTGATGATCCATCTGGCCCTCTCCACATTGAGTATCAAGTCTTGGATCTTCGTGTTCTGCTCTTGAATGGTCATCCTAAGTTGGGAATTTTCAGCCTCTGCCTCATCATCCTAAATGAGGATGACATCGGTCTCCTGTACACCTGATGGCCCCTCATCATGCATGGGCTTCTTGCCCTTGTCCAGTACCTATTTCGTTAATGCCAGAAGCAAGGCCCCTTCCACCCTAGGTGGAGATAACACTCGGTTTGCTGCTGCAAACAAGTGACTACTGTCTCTCTGATATGTAGCAAAAACTGGCATGGTAGTGGTCTCATGATGCTCATACTGATGAGAAGGACCACCCACCTCCTGCTCTGGCTCTGATAGTACCTGTGATGTGTTGAAGAAGTCTCAGGAGATGAATTCCTCCCAAGCAATGCCCTGCAATACCAACTGATGATCTACCAAAATCCGGATAAGAGCAAAGTGATACACACTGTTAAGCTGTTGCTAAGGGGTCTTATGCAGCATGAAGGTGTTCATCCTCTCTATGTTCCTGCATATGAAAAACGCGAGGTTCATCATCTTCACCCTGGTAAAGTGCATGAGAAACCTGATGTGATAGGCATATAGTTGAGAGAACCTCCCCTCACTGCTGAAGTATTTCATGATCAATCTCATGAGTGGAGCATACTCATCTTTCAAGTATCTAAAGGGAAAGACTCTTGTGAGCTGACTCAAGAATCTAGCCTTGATGTAAGGCTCATAGTGTTGCCTATCCACCTTCTTCTTCTTATGCCACTGTTCTCCAACATTTGGCATACCTGTTGCCACTAATATAGTTTCGGGTGTCAATGTGAAAGTGACCCCGGCCAAGATAGACTGACCTCCATGTAGATGAAGCACAAATAGAAGGGCCAACTCATGATGAACTCTAACATTTGCCACCCTTTGACAAAATTCAAAACATGCTAGGTGCTAGAAACATAACATGGAAAGAGGGCATGCTTGTAATTCAGTGAGGGTAGTGGGCTCATCCGTGACATGTTTTCCACTCTTGTGATGTCTCCTGGGAGCCTGCTCTTCTAAGGATGAGTCACTTTGTGTCTCCATCTCATACTCTGACGAATGTTGTGATGTCATGATTGCAGTGTGTACTGTGATTAGGCAGCCCTTTGATGATGGTGTGAGTATTAGGATGCGAGTAATGTAATGGGAATAGGGGTTACAGGGAGAAATTTGTTTAGGGATATGGCAGGAGTTTGGGTACTTTGATAGGGTAGGGTTTTGGGTTTTAACAAGGTGGGGTTTGGGGTGCCATATTGACAAAATAGTGGAGGGATAGGGGAGAGGGTTTGGTAGTAACTTAGGGCAGGGATATTAGGAAAAATGAGAAAGGGGGGATAGGAAAATGGTAGGTGAGGGGAAAATGATGGGTGGAATGGAACCTTGGCACTAACAACACACTTTAGCAACCCTAGCCATCATGGTTCTTGGTGATTTCTTATGGATGATTTTATGCATTTGGTTGCATTCAAACATTGGTATAAGCCATCATATCATTGATAAAACTTGATGAACAAATGATGTCAAAGAGCCTACCTTTCAATTTGATGGGCTTCACAAAACTTTGGAGGTGATTTGGCCTTGTTTCGGCCCTTGGTCTGAGTGCACCGTGCGCAAAACCCAGTGCGCCGCACCCTGGGTATGCGCCGTGCCTATGGAAAATTTGAACTGCGGGCAGGCTCTGCATGCGCCGGGCCCTTTGTGTGCACCGCGCTCCTTCAAACTGCCTCCAACTCACTCAAACACTCATGATGCACAGTCACACACTTTGCAACGTTTCTCTAAGGCTTGGATTAGCATAATGCCTTTGATTTTGATGAAAACTTGCATATATAGCTTTAGAAGTGATGGGTTAAATTTTTTCCTTTGAGAAAACTCATTTTTCTAAGGTTATGTTTTGACACTTTTTCACTGACTTTAAAACACACTGATTTTCACTTTCCCTTTGAAATTTTAGCTCAAATAATGAAATTTTCGGCACTCTTTGTAGGGATTGCATGACAGGACATTTTGCCATAGAAACCATGACTGCATCTGAAGAAATCAACTGATGACTGTTTTTTGAAAATTTTGTCATAAATGAAACTGTTTGACTTTTCTTCAAAACAGAGTTTTGAAGAAGAGTCGAAGTCTATCCACATGACGATGAAGCTCTCTGAGTCATAACTGTGTAAGGGCCTCACTCTAGCCTGCATGGCTTTACTGGACATGTTCAAAGACCAAATTGATGAATCCCTAGGCCTAAACATTGAAAATGACTTTTGTCCTTTAAAGGACCAGACCTTGACTGTCATGGACTTTGGTGATTATTGACAAAAGTCCTGAGCCAGCAAGAGCCAGACATGAGGGGGAATGACTAGCATGACCTTCTCCGCCAGATTATGGCATGCCCCTAGTGGAATGCAGTTGGGTGAATGGAGTGGGACACCTAAAAATGAAATGCATAAAGAGTTTTGATCTCTGACGGAGGACTGACCAGACCGACTCCAACATTGGCTCCAAATGGGGATGGTAGCTCCTTGGAGGTGCCAAGAACAACAGATCTCTGGAAGAGCTAGATAGTGCCTTCGTCCATTAGGCTATTGAGTCATCATTTCGACAAATAATACAGGACTCTGACTCATTTATGAAACTGAAATGAACAAAAAAAAATTGACTAAAACCTAACATTGAAATGACTAAAGGCTAACTTGACCAACTCTAACAAAACTGAAATAAAATGGTATTTACAGTGATAGTGGAGCAACGTTAATAACTTAGAAATGGTACCACTTGAGCAGTCGACCATTGATTGGCCCTCCTGGACAATCTTCCCCGTTCATTTCCTTCAGAAGAAAGGCATTCTGACCCCAATATGCTACAATCTTGAAAGGACCTTTCCAGAGGTTCTTGAACTTACCATGCTTGCCTTTCTCCTCATTCCTTGCATCCCACTTTAGCACCACATCATCCACCTGAAATTTTTCCATCTGTGCCTTTCTGTCATAAATTTTCTTGATTTTCTCTTGAAATTTGGATATGTTCTTGAAAACTTCTTCTCTGGTCTGCTACAAATGGACCATTTGATTCAACCTTCTCTGCATGGGATCTTCTTCACTATTGGCCTCCTGAAGAAGTTTGACAACCGAGGCAGCAAGAGAGGTATGAAATACTGTATCAACTCCATAAACAAGCTCAAATGGTGACGTACCTGTGGATTTCTTTTGACTGACCCGATCTGCCCAAAGCACATTTACCAACCTCTTATGCCAGCTCTTCTTATTTATTTCCAGCAGCTTCTTGATTATGTTGACCAATGATTTGTTTGAATATTCTGCCAATCCATTTCCTTGCGGATGATAGGTAGTTGAGTGACGCAAAATGATGTGATATTTATGACAAAACTCTACCATCCTTTTTTATTTGAAAGTTGCTGCGTTATCAGTGATTAGCTTATTTGGGCAACCAAAGTGAGACAAGATGTTATTGTCAAGGAATGAAATGATTACCGCATCTATAGCTTGTCTGGTGGGAATTGCCTCAATCCATTTCGTGAAATAATCTATGGCTGTGAGGATCCATCTATGCTATTCGGAAGAAGCGGGATGAATTTCGCCAATGAAATCCAATCCCCATTGCTAGAAAGGGGCACTCACCTCTATGGGCTTGAGTGGTAGAGGTCGTAACTTCCGCTTTCCTTCGAAAATCTGACACTTATAATAGCGCTTGACCATCTTATATACATCAGCAAACAATGTCAGCCAATAGTACCCTGCTCTCAGAATTTTTTTTGTTGTTGACTTCCAAAAAAGGTGACCCCCATAGTCTCCTTGGTGGCAGTCCTCCCTGACTTTCTTCGCTTCCTTTTCCACCAAAAAATTTAACAAGATGCCACCAGGATCTTTCCAATACAGTGCAGAATTAAGAATGCAAAACTTGGCAACCTTCAACTTGAGTATTCTCGATTTGTTTCTAGTCATGCCGAGCGGTGGTGAAAAATTTTTAAGCACATATATGATATCTGAATACCATGGAGAAAGAGCAAACATTTCAGATACCTGAATTGACGTTTCTTCCTCATTCTCATCAGACATAGCAGCGATCAGATTTATGTCCAAGGCGTGCAAGTTTGATTCAGCCATTAGCTTCGCCAATCCCTGTCCTTTCACTAGCTTTGTGGGCTTTATTTCCACATCATATTCCAGCAAGGCTGCAATCCATTTGCCTCTTCCTCCTTCCGGATCGGTCTGCACTAAAACATCTTTTACAGCAGCGTTAGGAACATAGGCCAGAATGTGAGAATGTAGAATATACACCCGGAAATCTTTCAGTGCCTTCACAAGTGCAAGGGCTTGCTTCTCAATGATGTTGTACTTTAAATCTGCGTCTCTTATAGCTTTGCTGAAAAATGCAATGGTCTTTCATGATCATCTCTCTTCTGCAATAACACCACTGCCATAGTATGCTCCAAAGCAAATGAAAATAATATGAAATCTTGAGTGTAGTCCAGGCTGACTAGAACTGGAGCTGAAGAAAGAGCCAATTTGACCAAATTGAAAGATTTTATAGCCTCCTCCGTCCATTTCACTTGGCTTTCCTTCTTAAGCATGTTTTTCATCTCTCTTAGGTGCTCAGCAAGACTGGGTACAAAGCAGCGTAGGAAATTCATCTTACCATTGAACGATTGTATCTCCTTTTTTATTCCGGGGCAGATCGATTTGCTGAATTCCTTGCACACGTGCTGGGTCAATACGGATGCCATCTTTTGAGATAATATGCCTGAGTAGTTTGCCTTCTTCCATGGCGAACAAGCTCTTCTTTGGATTCAGTGACAAGCCATATATTCTACACTTTAGGAAGATAGTTTTAAGATGGTACATGTGCTCTTCATCAGATTTGGAAAACACCATCAAATCATCTAAATACACCACCAAAAAGACATCCTTCTCATTTGCAAAAGCTAAGTCCATTGCACACTCAATTGTGGCACCCACATTCTTCAAACCAAAAGGCATTTTAGCGTAATGAAAGGTTCCCCATGGAGTGGTGAACGTTGTCTTGTCTCGGTCATCTTCATGGACAGAAACTTGGTTATATCCGGAATAACCA
>APFE030118736.1:36084-48670 GCA_000404065.3 Pinus taeda | reverse complement strand
TTCAATGAAACTTTGTTGAGATTTCTGAAATCAATGCATAAGCGAATCTCACCTATCTTCTTCCTTACAGGCACCAAGTTAGAGATCCAATCCGAAAACCTGATTGGCACAATGATCCCTGATTTGTACAACCTTTTGATCTCCTTTTCAATAGATGGCAGCAACTTTGGATTTAGCCTTCTCAACTTCTATCTGAATGGTTTTTGATTGGGCTTGATGGGTATAGTGTGCTGAATTATATTGGTGTCATATGTCTAAGTTGGAATAGTCCCAAGCAAACACATCTGCAAATGAAGACGTCAAACTGATATATTTGTCCTTGATCTTTGGCGGCAATGTTTTGGACAATTGTACCAGTTTAGGATTTGCAGCTGTCCTGATATTGACCTCTTCCACACCCTTCTCTGTTGGCTACAATGTTGGCTTGCGGGCTACATCATCTTGATCAAAGAGTTATTCTATAGGTATCAAGCCTTTGGGAATAACGTTATTCTTCACCTGCAACACGTCCATTTCATTAATCTGCACCTCATCTGTACCATTACCTTTTCCATCATCATTTTCTTCATCAATTGAGGTCTCTTTGAACTTGCCCTTGTTTTGCAAAAAATCATCAATCTCCTCATCTTCATGGAACACTTTCCAATATCTCTAATTGTCTAGAATGGTTGGACAATGCTTGACAGGGATTTTGAATTTGTTGCTAGAGTTCATTGGGATCTTCAAACTCCTTGTTGCCTTGGCAAGAGAATCAGCAATACTATTTTGTATATGAGGCACACATGTCAAGGTGTATTCTGAAAATAATTTTAAAATGTCTAGGACTACATTACAGTAAGCCCACATCCTAGGATGCTTTGCTTGATATTCGCCTCTGACCTGCTCGATAACCAATTCAGAGTCGCCATATACTAAAATCCTCTTAGCATTCAACTTTCTTAGAATCTTTAGGCCAGCAATCAGAGCTTCATACTCAGCTTCATTATTTGAACACTCAAAAGCCAACTTGTAAGAGCATACCCGCACGTTACTAGGGACTTTGTTTGGGGTGGTGAAAGGACTGCGTACCCAAATTCCAATTCCAGTGCCATCATTTCCCACTGCTCCATCGAAATCCATGGTCCACAAACCTTCTTCCTCCTCTTGCAAGTGCTGGAAATCTGTTTGTTGTGCTTTGT
Source organism: Pinus taeda (assembly GCA_000404065.3). NCBI lineage: Eukaryota > Viridiplantae > Streptophyta > Pinopsida > Pinales > Pinaceae > Pinus > Pinus taeda. The sequence continues at coordinate 47,492 of APFE030118736.1, read as the reverse complement.
CTACCTACTGTCCATTATTTTCAGCTAATTTCCCAATGGTGTTCTACTGTTCTTGTTCTTCTTTCTTCAAAACTTCTTTGAAATTTTCTGTTATTTCTAGAATATCCTCTGCTTCTACTAACTGACTATCTATATCATTTAAACTATCTGAATACAAAACAAAGGACTCTAAATCTGTTTGTACATAGTTAATTGGATGATTTACTGGTTTCTCCTTGCTTGTGATCATGTACTTCATTTTTTTTCTCGATACAATTTCCTCATTTGTCCAAACACTAGAATCGTTGCATAGGAGAAATCTAGTTGTAGTGTCCCTTTTAGTTTTGCTACCCAAGACCTGGAAATAAGCATACCAAACCTTGGAGGAATGTCTGCTACCATAACATCCATCAAAACATTCTTCATTGGGAGCTGATCCAAACTCAAAACCAAGTCTTTGATGAGACCTATACATCTTACTCTGTTGGAATCAAACAAATAGAGATCATGATATTGTCGGGTGATGTCCAGACCAAGCTTATCCATGATTTCCTTGGGCATGAGATTGTGAGAAGCTCTGGAATCAAACATGGCGTTATGTAACACAAAATCATGCAACCTTAAACTGATGTAAAAAAGTGGCACATCACTATCAGGAGACTCACCATTTGATGTTGGCCCAAAAATCATTTTAGGTTGATCATCTTTGACATTCACCATGTCAGACATTGGGTCCAAATTCAACAATTTAGATACTTGTCCTTTATATCTGTTATTCCTCAATATGTCAGTCAAAGGGATGGATATCTTCAATTTAGCAATCTCATTCTTTCAATTGAAAGCGGGAATCTTTTCTCCCTCTGTGACTGGGATTTCTTTCCTTTCATTCTCTTTCGATGCAACTTGCTGATGTGATTGTTCTGCTGATGGTGATTTGCTACTCTCTGGATCAACCACCTCCTTTCCTTTCCTTTGTGTAACTATTGAATCATTCTTTGACACTTCAACATCCTTCCTTTTCTAAATGGCTCTGACCGGCACATCTCTGTTTCTAAGTGAGTTGGGCGGACAAAGCATTCATGTAGCCTCTTTGGTATTCATCTAATTTTTCCTCCAAGATGGTGTCACTTGCTAGAATGAAATCTACGTCTTTGTGTGCAGCTAAACTCTCTGCATACTCTTCATCCTCAGTGAGATAAATAGGCAAATCATCAGGAATAAAGAGGTGATTTTCTTCACCTATTACATTCCCGTCCTCATCTGATTCTGGTCCATGCACAAAATTTTGCTGCAAAGGTGTCTGTACTGGTTGTTGTGCAGTCTGCTCTTGGGCTCGTTGATCTCTCTGTCTTATTCTATACTGTGGTTGTTGCTACCCACGAAAGTTAGGATTTCTAACTTGTGGCTCTGGTTTGTCAAGTTTCACTCTCTCCAACATCTGCTCTACCTTCCGATGTAGCTGATCTACCGAGGAAGATTCTTCCTTTGCAGTGAACTTCTTCTCTACTTTTGCTCTAGCTCTCTTGGTCAGCATATTTGCTTCAACGCTAACCACTATCTTCTGCATGTCTTCCATTGTGGCTGGTTCTCTTTCTCTCAATTGATAAGCCATGTCAGCATCAAAACCATCTGGGAACTTCAACATGGCTAGCCCCACAGGTGGCCTTAGATTATCTGGAATTTCATTATAAACTGTAATGAATCTAATGCAATAGTCTTGGACCGACTCACCAACGTTTTGTTTGATTTGCTCATATTTAGCCAGAATTTGAAGAGGATTCTTTTTCACTTCCCAGTGGTTTAAAAATTGTCTTTGTAGGTCAGCCAAGGTAGCGATACGAGTAGCTGACAAACCTCTGAACCATTTCCTCACTTCACCTGCAAATGTTTGTACAAAAAGTCTCATTGCCACATTCTCTGCATCGATTTCATGAAGTTCATAGAAGTCTGCCATTCTATCCACATGTTGTTGAGCAGTAATGCCATTAGGAGTGCCATCAAAACATGGGATTTTTCTTTGGTAATTTGCGGGCATATCATTTAAAACTTGAGGCAAAACAAGAGGTGCAAAACGGGCAACCATCACTCTTGGCGGATTTTTCCTCGGAGGTGTTGGAGGAGTGTGCACAGTTTGTGAGGGGCTAACAATTCGAGTTTGAAGCTGAGCTACTATGTAGTTATCAATCGACCGGTTAGCCGTCTCCGTCTCCAAGTCTACAAGAAACTGTGGATTGTGGACAATAGATTCAACCGCCCTTTCGGATTTGGTTTCAAACAACGATAATTCAAACTGCTCATCAAACTCTAGCCCTTCAATATACTCAAAAATGTCCGAGCATGAATGGGATTTGATCACGGGTGATATAGAGCTTTATTGATGATGAATTCTTGAAATCAAATTGGGATTTTCATAGATGTGTGGAGGGTCAGGATCTGGATTAGCTCTAGTGTATCTTCTAGAAGCCAACGTGCTATTGAGAAAAATCAAAGGACACAACCAACTTTACTCAACCTATCGAATCCTAAACTTATCATCCGAAAGCATAGAATTATTAAGAAGCAAGGGGATTGATTTCGTCCCCAATGGAGTCGCCACTATGTTAGCACCTAAATCTGCCTTTGGCTGAAGGAAGGAAAAATTCAGGGTAACCACAAACCATGCTCAGTCTGGTAGCTAGCCCTACGAGAACAAGAGAGGGCTCTCTCTGAGTCACACTCAGTGAATAGATAAATGAAATGGCCTGAGAGGACTTACAGTGAAATATTTATCTTAGGCTAGTAAGTGAATATGGATACAAGAAGTGATTTTTATGAATGACTATGTTTCTGGGATGGTATGGGACCAATGGACCTCAATGAAACAGAGAATTTAATACAAAGGCACAGATTACTTCGTGAGGCAAGATAGGTGGAGAGTCCAGCAATTTAGTTTGAAAGCAACATGGAATGGAGAGATTGCTTAGGAGGGTGAATAGTTCATGGGAAACATGAATCCTTTTCAACAGAAGAAGAAATCTGAACATGAAATTTTCCCACAGGCAGAGCAATAAAATTGAATTCTACCTTATCTAACTCAAAAAATTTCACTGGAAATGGATATGAAATGAACTATGAAACATAAAAAGATACATATGAAACATAAGAGACACATTTGCTACACTCACAACCACATGAACCTCATGAAACAAAGCCGCTGCCTTTCATTAATCCTCTGTAAAAATATACAATGAAGAAACAGAGTTTCTTTCCCATAGTCTCCCAGAAGTTACAAGCCAACCAACGTTTTTCAAATGGTTTTCGTAAAATATATAGAATGTTCCATGAAGAGATAGAACTCCCAAGGTTTGGGGAGTTACTCGAATCATTACAAAATGAAGGTGGAGAGCCAAACATTAGCTACAGGGGCAGCGCCACAAACATGACAAATGGCTTGGGTGACACTTTGCCTTCCTTCGCCACTTGGATAGATGCCCATCTAGAGTGAAATTACTTTAAAAGCCACCTTTGGTGCCAAAAAAGTGAAGTGTAGATGAGAGGGCCCACTTATGAAAAGTCACGAATCGAAATTTCGCGAAACAGAGGCAAATTGGGACTTTCTTCTTATATGTGCAGCGCCATTTTCTGTATGCATTGCGCCACTTTGAGGCCAGTTTCGAGGCACTTACAGGAGTCCAAAATGTGCCCAAGTGTGCTAGTTGGAAAGCCTGTCCTATCTACTTTCCAACCCAAGTAGAATTTTTGAATTTGGAGCTCATGTTCCCCTCCAAATCTTCATTCTCGCAACATTGCTTCCTGTGTGTCAAAATAGGGGTAGTGAGGCCATTTTTCGGGTGTTTTTGACCTCCTGGAGACTCAAATCATGCCCAAATTTCTTAGCCAAGTGCTAGTAGTTGTGATTTTGCATTCTGAATCCAAAAATGGAAACCATTTCTCATTTGGAGCTCCCAATCCTATGCTCCGTGCCGCATATAGAGAAAAAACCTGTGTTTGTGCCAAAAAATTTCCATGTGACCAAAATTGTCCCAAATTTCTTGAAATTTGGGCCGGAGGTTCTCTAAGAGGCACTATGTTGGGCCATAGAAGCTTCAGCCAAGATTCAAAGCCGATCTTTCTCTTCTGCCTCTTTTGTTGCTCTACTCAATTTGGCCTTCAAGCTCCTTATCCGGGCCTTTACACTAACGTCCCGTGCCCTGTAATGACAAGCCATCCTCCTCAGTATGGTTTTGTCTCTGTTGGCCTTCTCCAGTAGTCTCTCAAGGTGGATATTGACCTGGTCTAACCAGGACTCATGGTCGTTGTTGATCTCTTGCTCCAAGGTGGTGAGCTCGATCCTCCTTTGCTGGGCAGCTTGTCGATTCTCATGGATGCTTTACAGCTCCATGATTACCTGCTGCTCCTCAAGCTACTTGTTCCTCTACTCTAGATACTTGATGATCCATCTAGCCCTCTCCACATTGAGTATCAAGTCTTGGATCTTCATTTTCTGCTCCTGAATGATCATCCTAAGTTGGGCATTTTCTGCCTCTGCCTCATCATCTTGAATGAGGATGACATCAGTCTCCTGTACACCTGATGGCCCCTCATCATGCACGAGCTTCTTGCCCTTGTCCAATACCTATGTCGTTGATGCCAGAAGCGACGCCCCTTCCACCCTGGGTGGAGATAACACTCACTTTGCTGCTGCAAACAAGTGCCTACTGCCTCTCTGATATGTAGGAAAAACTGGCATGGCAATGGTCTCATGATGCTCATGCTGATGAGAAGGACCACCCACCTCCTACTCTAGCTCTGATAGTACCTGTGATGTGCTGAAGAAGTCATGGGAGATGAAGTCCTCCCAGGCAATGCCCTGCAATCCCAACTAATGATCTACCAAAATCCGGATAAGAGCAAAGTGATACACTGTTAAGTTGCTGCGAAGGGGTCTTATGCAGCATGAAGGTGTTCATCCTCTCTATGTTCCTGCATATGAAAAATGGGAGGTTCAACATCTTCACCCTGGTAAAGTGCATGAGCAACCTGATGTGATAGGCATATAGTTGAGAGAACCTCCCCTCACACCTGAAGTATTTCATGATCAATCTCATGATTGGAGCATACTCATCTTTCAAGTATTTGAAGGAAAAGACTCTTGTGAGCTGACTCAAGAATCTAGCCTTGATTCAAGGCTCATAGTGTTGCCTATCCACCTTCTTCTTCTTATGCCACTATTCTCCAACATTTGGTATACCTGTTGCCACTGATATAGTTTCAGGTGTCAATGTGAAAGTGACCCCAGCCAAGATAGACTGACCTGCATGTAGATGAAGCACAAATAGACGGGCCAACTCATGATGAACTCTAACATTTGCCACCCTTTGAAAAAATTAAAAACATGCTAGGTGCTGGAAACATGACATGACAAGAGGGCATGCTTGTAATTCAGTGAGGGTAGTGGGCTCATCCCTAACATGTTTGCCACTCTTGTGATGTCTCTTGGGAGCCTGCTCTTTTGAGGATGAGTCACTTTGTGTCTCGATCTCATACTCTGACGAATGTTGTGATGTCATGATTGCAGTGTGTACTGTGATTAGGCAGCCCTTTGATGATGGTGTGAGGCTGGGTGCCTTTGTGATATCTGTCACCAACGGGAGCAATGAAACATGGAGTATTAGGATGGGATTAATGTAATGGGAATAGGGGTTATAGGGAGAAATTTGTTTAGGGATATGGGAGGAGTTTGGGTATTTTGATAGGGTAGGGTTTGGGGTTTTAACAAGGTGGGGTTTGGGGTGCCATATTGACCAAATAGTGGAGGGATAGGGGAGAGGGTTTGGTAGTAACTTAGGGCAGCGATATTAGGAAAAATGAGAAAGGGAGGAGAGGAAAATGGTAGGTGAGGGGAAAATGGTGGGTGGAATGGAACCTTGGCACTAAAAACACACTTTAGCAACACGGGCCATCATGGTTCTTGGTGATTTCTTATGGTTGATTTTATGCATTTGGTTACATTCAAACATTAGTATAAACCATCATATCATTGATAAAACTTGATGAACAAATGATGTCAAAGAGCCTACCTTTCAATTTGGTGGGCTTCACAAAAATTTGGAGGTGATTTGGCCTTGTTTTGGCCCTTGGTCTGTGTGCATCATGCGCAAAACCCAGTGCACCACGCCCTAGGTATGCGTCGTGCATGTGGAAAATTTGAACTACGGGCAGGCTCTGCATGCGCCGCACCCTCTGTGTGTGCCGCGCCCCTGAGTATATGCGCCGCGCTTCTTCAAGTTGCCTCCAACTCACTCAAACACTCACGATGCACAGTCACACCCTTTGCAACATTTCACCAAGGCTTGGATTAGCACAATGCCTTTTATTTTGATGAAAGCTTGCATATATAGCTTTGGAAGTGATGGGTTAGCTTTTTGTCTCCTCAAAAACCCATTTTTCTAATGTTATGTTTTGACACTTTTTCACTGACTTTAAAACACACTGATTTTCACTTTCCCTTTGAAATTTTAGCTCAAATAATGAAATTTTCGGCACTCTTTGTAGGGATTGCATGACAGGACATTTGGCCACAGAAACCATGACTACATCGGAAGAAATCAACTGACGACTTTTTTTGAAAATTTTGTCAAAAATGACACTGTTTGACTTTTCTTCAAAACAGAGTTTTGAAGAAGAGTCGAAGTCTATCCACATGACGATGAAGCTCTCTGAATCATAACTATGTAAGGGCCTCACTCTGGCATGCATGGCTTTACTGGACATGTTCAAAGATCAAATTGATGAATCCCTAGACCTAAACGTCGAAGATGACTTTTGTCATTTAAAGGACCAGACCTTGACTGTCATGGACTTTGGTGATTATTGACAAAAGACTTGAGCCAGCAGGAGCCAAACATGAGGGGGAATGACTAGCATGACCTTCTCCGCCAGATTATGGCATGCCCCTAGTGGAATGTAGCTGGGTGAATGGAGCGAGACACCTAAAAATGAAATGCATAAATAGTTTTGATCTCTGACGGAGGACTGACCAGACCGACGGAGGACTGACCAGACTGAATCTAATAGCTTCCATGCCTTTCTTTAAGCCATCCATCTTATCTTCATGCCATACATCTTAGCTTCTAAGCCTTTCTTTAAACCATCCATTTTAGCTTCTGTTACTTTTTGTGAGAGTGAATTTTATTGCACTTAGTCTCATAATTTTGATATATCATTTTATATTTATTCCTCTTCTTCATAACTCATGCTAGAGATTTCAAGTTGCTTACTATGTTTCTCCATTTTCTCTCTTTGTGGTATCAATTAATGATAATTATGCTTCACTATTCCCTTTGAATTCCTTCAAATTAATTTTTCAAACCAAACTTATGCAAAATTAAAAAAAATTAAGCACCTTTTTTTCACTTTGTAGGAGCTTGATATTTAATCTAATGTATCTCTGAAATTTTGGATCTCCAATGTTTGAAATGGCGAACTCTGGTAGCCCTCTGAGTCCTCTTTCCAATGCCAGTAGTGTGATTGAAATTGGATTCTCCAAGAAAGAGTTATGCGCAATCACCCAAGATGACCTGAGTATACACTTTTCAGTAGAGTGAACTTGTACGAAGTGTCACATGTTACTATTTCAACCTTCAGACCTAAAAACGATATACATAAAACTATAATCTGCCCTCTGTCTGTAACGTCTTATGAAATTTCAATATGATACTCAGAGAGAAAGTTATGATGATTTTCCCAGGTCACCTATTTGGGATATAATTCGGGAGCCTGCAAAATCCCTAACTTCCTTAAATCATATATGTGAAAATATAGTGATAAAATATGTTAAATTTGGACATGAGGATAAGCATTATTTAGGCTCAAATGGGTTGTGTTTTTAGATTCTGGAATGTCGTAGACAAAAATTTATAGCGAAAATTCCATGATGACCAATTTGGAGCAACGAAACCCTAGAATCCAAAGCTCTGATACTAAATGTTATGAAACATCTCACAAAAGATAGAAAAGATAAATCAACGACTTCAAAATCAACGTCTTTGAGGGGAAAAACTCCTTTAAATTACACAAATGAACAATTCTTAGATGATACAAATGACTAAACCTCCTTTCTATATATAGGAGTCTAAGGGGTCACAATATAATCATAGATGACATAACAATAATAATATAAGGGCACAAAAATAACAATAGTGGGCTTCTATGGGGCACACTAATAACAATATGGGGACAATAGGGGCAGAATAATAACAATAAGGGCTACAATGACAATAGTAATGGGGGAATTACTAGTATTATAGGGACCTAACACGTTTTTTTTCATTTTGGCTTTGTTACAAGATTTAGCAGTGCACCTGCTATTTTTATCAGTTGTTCAATTTTGGCGTAATTTCCAAAACCTGTAGTCAAACTGAAAGTTTTTCTTTTGTTCCTTTAAGCTCTTTTAACTTGGCTCCCTTACCTATTTTTCCACCATAGAACTAGTCTCTGCTAACATCAACTTAATGCTTTTGGTGCTAAGCCCCTTTGAGCCCTACATGGGCCAATTTCATTTGTTAATAATTCTTATGTCATTGGTCCTACTTCTATGTGAAGCAACCACACCCAGTGATAAGGCCGAAGCTCCCAAGCTCCCAATTTTTTTATTAATTGAAATTCTCAAAAAGTTACAGGATTCTGGGTTTTGGGGATGGACCCACATTCTATTGTTGTTGCGCCCTTGGTCATGTTTCTACATGAAGGAACTAAGGGAAAGGTCCAAGAGATTAGCACGGTACCTCCCAAGAGCCTATGTGACTCTATTCTCTATGCCATGGGTTTATTAATACATGAAATGTCCTAAGGACTAAGTCCAAATGCTAAGCCTTGAGCTGCCAAACTTGACTCCTTTTATTTTGGCACACCCCTAGTCCTCCAATTGCTGCATGGAACCTTGTGCACACGCGTAGCCCATAACCCCTTCTATCTCGATGCATTACTTATTTGCAACACAATTACGAGTCAGGGTCTAATCTCCGAGTTGATGTATTTGTGGGGACCACCTAAAATTTCTCTTATTGGTTTCTGTTATGCCACCATGGCCCAATGCTTACTGCCTAATGCATTTTTCTAAGCTCATTTAACAATCTCGCTGGGGTAAATCTTATGGGATGATATGTCTTATGTTTTCTCCCACTATAATAAGATCTAATTGTTGGGTTGTGTTATATTCTTTCCATGTAGATAACAGGCGGTTTGAAGGGCACCCGTAACCCCACTTTATGTGGTTCGGGGCAGCGCCCCAGAAAATTTTGGTTTTGGACCCTATGTTAGGTTGGGCAGACCCACCTATGGTTTTGTGCATGATTTTCGTACATGTTTTTTGGACGTGATGGTTTTCGGTCCATGGTATTGGATGCGATGGTTTTCAGTCCATGGTATTGGATGCTTCGGCATGTATAAATATGTATTGTAACATTGAAAGGAACATAATGAAAAATCAAGTTGGTAGTCCCAGTTTTGGGATCCAAGGGAAAATCTCTATGTATTTGTGTTTTATGTGTTATGATCTCGCATTGTTTATTTTCTATGTTCTAGAATTTGTATGCAGGTAATTTTTGTATGGGGTTAAAACCTACATTTGGTATTAGAGCTATTTTGGCTTCAATGGGACGCCTTTGTTGCTGAGGGGTTTTGCTTGGGCCTGTGGTAGACCCTGTTTAGTGGGAGATCTGTGAGATCGATTCTCGTGGTGAAAGAAGATGGAGAGCAGTGGAAAGATAGAGATCGAGAAATTTAATGGTCAGAGTTTTGAGTTGTGGAAACTCAAGATGGAGGATCTGTTGGTGGATAAAGACCAGTGGATCGCGATAGATCTGGGTAGTAAACCAATAGGAGTGTCCAATGAAGAATGGAAGAAGTTGGATCGGAAGGAAAAGAGCACAATACGATTGTGTGTCTCAGATTGAGTATTGCTGAATGTATCAGGGGAAGCTACGACGAAGGCTTTGTGGGACAAGTTAGGGACTTTGTACCAATCTAAATCTCTAGTGAATAAACTGTTCCTGCGGAAAAAGTTGTATAACCTGAAGGATGAAAGATGGAGACTTGGTCACAGAGCATCTGAATGCGTTTAATACTGTGGTAACTTAGTTTGCATCTATTCATATTAAAATTTTAGATGAAGATAAGTGCATTAGTTTGTTGTGTTCTCTGCTAGATTTATGGGATAGTCTGGTTATTGCAATAGGTAGCAATGCAACTGCCTTGCATTTTGATGAAATAGTCTCATCCTTGCTGGTGGAGGAGTTGAGATGGAAAAATATGGAGAGCCAGAATGGTGATGCCTTATCTATACGAGGACGGTCCCATAACAAAAACAAAAGTAAGTCATCGAGTGGGATATCTAAATCTAGAGGGAGATCTAAATCTCCAGGAAAACCTCTGAAGGTGGTGTGTTGGAAATGTGGAAAGGAAGGGTACTTCAAAAGGGATTGTAAATCTAAAGCTCCTAATAAATGAAAGGGATCTAATGATGCTCCTTCTATAGAGGTGAAAACCACCTTAGATGAAGGTGGGATGTGTACTTGGCTTCTTCAAGTACACATGTAGCTCATGAGGCATGGTCGATTAACTCAGGTGCATCCTTTCACTTCACTCCCCATACAGAGTGGTTCTACGAGTATGAGAAATATGATGGTGGTGATGTCTTCTTGGGGGATGACAGGAAGGCTAGAATCATTAGTCGTGGAAAAGTAAAGTTGAAGTTGCAAGGTGGAAGGGTTAGAACACTTCTGGGTGTTCTACATATTGCTGCATTGGCTAGAAATCTAGTTTCTGTAAGAAAGCTAGGTAATGCCGGTGTAAAACAATGTTCAAGAAGGATACCTACAAGATCATTCTGGGAGCTTGTATTGATGCGGGGAGTTCAAACTGGAACTCTGTAGAAGCTACAAGGTACCACTATTATTGATGGGTGCAACAGTTCTGTGGTTTTTAAAATTGGAGCAGAAAATCTAGTGGTCTCTGGAGAGAGGACCATGCTGTGGGATAAAATGCTTGGACATATTGGAGAAAAGGGCCATCAAATACTTCATGGTAAAGGTATGGTAGAAGGTATGAGTAATAGCTCTCTGGATTTTGATTTCTCTGAAAATTGTGTATATGGGAAGAAGAATCGGGTGAGTTTCCCCTCTGGAAGTAAGAGGGTGAAACATATATTAGAGCTTATGCACAGTGATGTGTTTGGACCTGTGAAGGTTCCATCACTGGGTAAGTCTGTGTACTATGTATCATTTATATATTACTTCTCAATGAATACATGGATATATTTCCTTAAGAAGAAATATGAAGTCTTTGACAAGTTTAAAGAATTCAAGGCTCTGGTGGAAAACCAAACAGAGAAGAAGATAAAGGTGCTAAGGACAGATAATGGTGGAGAGTTTTGTAGTAAGGAATTTGAA
>APFE030118736.1:0-31151 GCA_000404065.3 Pinus taeda | reverse complement strand
AAATGAAAATACCTCCTTTCTATATATAGGAGTCTAAGGGGTCATAATGTAATCAGAGCCGACATAACAATAATAATGTAACGGCACAATAATAACAATAGTGGGCTTCTATGGGGCACTATAGTGACAATATGGGCACTACATGGGTACATCAATATAATAAGGGGGTTCTACTAATAACAATAAGGGGTTACACTAATAGTATAGGGGCATAACACTCTCTTGTGGCCCCCTGTGGAAAGAAAACAACAAGTGGGAGAATGTTGGGTTGTGTTATATTCTTTCCACATAGATAACAGGGGGTTTGAAGGGCACCCGTAACCCCACTTTATGGGGTCCGAGGTAGCACCCCGGAAAATTTTGTTTTTGGACCCTATGTTAGGTTTGGTGGACCCACCTATGGTTTTGTGCATGATTTTCGTACATGTTTTTTGGACGCGATGGTTTTCGGTCCATCGTATTGGATGCTTTGGCATGTATAAATATGTATTGTAACATTGAAAGGAACATAATGAAAAATCGAGCTGGTAGTCTCAGTTTTGGTATCTAGGGGAAAATCTTTGTGTATATGTGTTTTATGTGTTATGATCTCGCATTCTTTATTTTCTATGCTTTAGAATTCGTATGCAGGTAATTTATGTACAGGGTTAAAACCTACACTAATGAAATGACTCTCTAGGCTTAATCATCTACCAACATGTCATGACTCCCATCGACCAATGTTCTCTCTCTGTGCCATTTTAAATTTTTCAAGCTCATCCCACCAGGATGACGACATCATGACATCACTCTTTCCATGTGTCGACCTATGAGTGGTGACATGTGTCACCCAAAAAAGGGCCACTTGGGTGCCCAAAAATGTTGAGTCCACCTACGACGTGTCAATGTTGATTTCATCATTTGCTGTCATCTGAGCCAATCATATGATGCCACCTTCCCTCCTATAGGAGAGAGAAAATATCCTCCAAGGCCCTGTTTTGCGACCATTTTCCTTTATAATTTGTGTTATGAAAAATTTATGATTGTGGACATAAGTATCTTCCCTAGACCTAGTGGATTGGTCTAGAACAACAAAAAGAGAAGAATATAAAGTTTCCCTTGGAGAGATTGAAGAATGGAAAGAGGCTTACTTGGAATCCATTTCAAGCTTTAATTTCCTCTCAGCTTGTAAGCTCCAATCATAGCTCTGATTTCCATAATTAGAACCCACACATTTAGTCAACATAAGCCAAATATCTATGACACTGACTACTTATGTGTTGTTGTCATTATACTTTCAATGATGCATCGGTTGCATATGGTGCAGTTATGTGTGATGCCTATAGTTTTGTTGTTGGTCGTCACATATGTTACACGGTGATGATACATGTTTATGATATGCTACATATGGTATGTTTCTTGAGGATTGTGGATCTTCATATGTAGAATGTGTTGATCTTGATAATATGAGATGAAGGATATGGGTTACTAACAAATCTGGATTGCACAACCTTATTCCTAATGATGAATTCACATTTCTATCTCTATGTCATAGGTTATCAATGATGGATGGTTACTCGAGTTTCATATTGGTGGAGTTGTTTATGGTGTGATAATTCTTCTTGCATGAATATAATGGAACAAGAGAATGCCGTTTCTTCCTATGAAATATAACTCTTCATACATGAGGAAAAAGAAAGGTACATGAATACAACAAGATAGTTATTGATATATTGTTGCTATAACTGCTTGATGCTTGAAATATTTGGTCACATGGTGATGATGATTGATGCTACATTGTCCTATATTACTTTATGATGATATTATTGGTTCTCACATATGTTATTTATGCATGAAGAGATATGTTGAGGCTCCTTATATAAAGGGAAAGAGAAAGTTGACCTTGATGAGGTCAAGGGGATGAGGTTATAATAGATCTCTATGGAACAATCTTCTACTACAATTTTGTCATGTTGTATACTTGGTCACAGGTTAATGATATTGAAGCTACATTGTCTTATCTTGCATATGGATGATGATGATGTGAATTTTGTTGTTCATATTGCTGCAATCTATGTTACAAGATATTATGATGAATATTATGGTCTTGCTATCGCATGGTGGAGGTCCTTGTCTTTGATTTTGATCATAAATGTCATATATTTCTCTTGATGTAAAGGCCTATGATGTAATAATTGTAAAATTCAGTCATGTTTGGAATATTGGGGGTCAAGTCAATTATGTATGTAATCCCATTTGGGCACTTGATGTAATGTTGAGTCAAATATGTAAGCCCATTGTGTTGGGTGATTGATGCAAGCATGAGTCCTTGGTGATAGGAAAGGTCATATTTGGTTGAGTCATAGAATGATGTACTTCCTTGAAAATATTCCTAAAGATTCAACATATGATTAGGGGGAGCATGGTCCATGTTCATATTCAGAAGATTAGATCTACAGTGCTCCTCCCTACAAAGGGAGCAATAATTCTTTATTCAACATTAATCAACCCTTTTCCCTTGATGACAAATTGGGAGAGTAGCTTGGTGGTTGGAGTGAAATGTTTGGAGAGAAGATTACAAATGTGTTTAGAGGTATCTACAGGTAGTGGTGACCAAACACAAAAGTAGTTGCCATCAACTCCAAAGGGGGATATTTTTGGCATTATGACTATTTTTTTGTTCTTTATGGAAACCTACTTGATAAAGATGTCAAAATAATGGTTATGCAGTGTGACCAACAGAATGGACAAAGGTTTTCTTTGATAGAAATCTAGTTGATAAATATGTCAACATGATGTTTATGAAGATGCTACAAGTGGGATGGAAAAAGGAATATCAGTTCAGTAAGGACGATAAAGTTCATTTTTGTTGGCTTGTTGGGGCCTGACCAGGGTTCAGAGATGATTTAGCCAAACAAATCCCAAAACTACCGGCCCTTTCGACAACAGTCCATGGTGCGTAGACTGAGGTCTCACCCGAGGTAGTATGGGAGGGTGCTAGAACCAGGTTTCCACACACTAGGGATGTCTTGATGATTTGTGGGAGGTTCACGGTTCAACCCTTCACACACATTGCTTCGTGCAGCTCTGTCTACAATGCAAAGAAAGTATTACCCTGATTCCTTATACTTACTGCAGTATTATTATAGTACTTAAGTTATTTGTGTGAGCCCAATATTCTTTATTTATCATTCAACATTCATAGAAGTGCGCGCAATGATCAAAATAGTATAAATACATAAAAGTAAGAGGAAACCCAAATACACAGTATTTAGAATCAACCTTATCCTTGTTAAGTCTTCCTTCAATTACAATCTCAACTCTGCCCTGTGCACTCAGCTGTAGGGGTCCGCGCACTCAGCTGCGGACTATACTAGGCTTCTGCGCACTCAGCTCCAGAGCCTCTTCCTACTACTACAACCTAATACACTTCAAATCCAGATCTAAGCTCGAACCATCCCTGTTCTTTTCTCTAATTCGCTATCTTTACAAGTTAGAGCCTCGCTCTATTTATATACTCCCATGGTTCACATACCATGGATAGGCCGACATCAATTCACATTACATTACAATATTTTAGGAAAGAAAACCCTATGACTCATCCTATACTTTGTGCTCCACACTCGCAATTTGTGGAGTCTTACAAAACCTTTGACCAAAACTTGGGCTTTGAGCTCCAAAAAACCTGCTGTGGGGGGATTCCATGCCCAAAAAGCCCCCAACACAATCATCTTGATTTGTCTCGAGTCACTCTGCTGGTGCGGTGATCTTGGCACATAGCCCCTCCAACTATTCCCGTACTACGAGGAGGTCCACAGCACACTATTCTGCTGTTGGCTAGACCTGTTGCATGCTTGCTGAATTGTTTCCTAAGCTTGGTAGTGACATCTGCTGCATGTGTTTATATTCTCACACCCTGGTCCGGATCCTCGGGTCGAGAAGATTGTGTCGTAGTCAGTTAGTTAGATAGCCAGCCCACTCGTGTAGGGCTTCAAGCGACTGTTGTTTACCTTGTTGGGGAAGGGTTCATCATTTAGTTTAACTAGCTGGATGGTGCCTTCGTCTGTAACCTTCTTAACCATGTATGGTCCTAGCCATTGCATTTTGAATTTTTCCGGAAATTTGTCAATTTACTATCATACATCAGTACTAAGTCATTTACCTTGAAGGTGCACAACTTGATATGATGATCATGCTAGGCCTTTTCGCACTGCTTCTATACCTACTGATGAAATCCAGGTAGAAATCATTCTTCCTCGAGTTCTTCTAATTGTGCGAGCCTTTCTTCCAAGGCTTCATGGTTAGACATGCCTATGAGTGCTACTATTTGCAGACTAGGTACGATGTATTCCATTGGCATGATAGCTTCCGTGCCATAGACTAGCCGGAAAGGTTTTTCGCCTGTCAATTGTTTGCATGTTGTTCTATATGCCCATAATACGATAGGTATGCATAGGTCCTAGTCGTTTCGTTGTGTGTTACATACTTTGGTTAGCGCAATCTCTAATATTTTGTTGAATGCATTTACTATCCCATTAGCTTGCAGGTGGTACAGTGTCCTTTGCTGATGATACACCTTGAATGCCTTTGTGAGTGCACTGATGGTTTCATTTAGGAAATGTGTTCCATAGTCACTCATTAAGATTTTCAGACGACCAAATCGTGTCAACACATTTTTGAATAAAAACTTCACAGCTGTAGCGGCCATGTAGTCCTTGACCAACTGTGCTTCCGCCCATCGTGTCAGTTACTCTTTCGCGGTGATGATGTAGCGTGCACCTGTATTTCCCTAAGGTTTGATCGGTCCCACAAAGTCAATTGCCCATTTTTCGAATGACTGTAGTGTCATTTGTGGATTTAGTGGCATCTTGTCCCTTCGTGATGGTTTCCCAATCCTTTGACATATGTCACAGGCCCGACAGTGCACTTTCAAATCCTGGTGCAAGATTGGCCACCATAGCCCTATGCGCAGAATATGTTGTGCAGTCTCACATCCTACATAGTGTCCTCCTGCAGCACCCGCATGTGCTTCCACGAGGATCTGACCTCGTTCAAATTTAGGTACGTATCTTCACAATATCCCATCATTTCCCATTTTGTAGAGGTGCCCCACGATGACAAAAAAGTCCACCGTGCGTACCACTAATTCCTTCTTCCGTTGGACTGAGTATTCCTTCAATGCAGTCCCTATTCATAGAAAATGGATTATATCCTCGAGGTGGCCATCTATGACACACACTATGAAGAGTTGCGCATCAGGTAGTCCCTCGTCCAAATTTGTTGGTTTGTCACACATATCAATTCATGACAAGTGATCTGGTCCTGCATTTAGGTGTCCTGGCTTGACGATGACCTCAAAGTCATATTCTTGAAATAGTATAAGCCATTTGCATATGTGCCCCCCCAACACAGGCTTGTTCACCAGGTATTTTAACACAAAATGATTAGTATACATCTTAAAATGTCTGCCCAATAAATAGTGTCGGTATTTATGGAGTGCGTACACCATTGTCAACCCTTCGCGCTTAGTAGTAGAGTAGTTCTTTTTGGCTTTGGATAGTCTCTAACTTGTGAACGCGATCAGGTGATCCACGCCCTCCATGCCTTCTTGCATGAGTACGGCTCCCAGTGCAATACACGACGCATCAACATGTACATGAAATTTCATGTCCCATTTTGGGAAGACCAAGATGGGAGTGGATGCTAGTTTCTCCTTGAGGACATCCAAACTTTTCATGCAATCATCATTCCAACAATATGTAGCATCTTTCTTCAATAGATTTTCCATTGGCACTGTTATTTGGGAATAACTTTTGATGAACTTCCTATAGTATCCAGTGTGCCCCAGAGTAGTGCGCAGTTGTTTAACACTTCACAGTTCTTCCAAATTCAGAATAAAAACAATCTTTGCAGGTTCCACCATCAGACCTTGTTTGCAAACCACTTGCCCTAGCAGGTTTCGAAAGGGAACGAGGAAGGTGCACTTTTTAAGGTTCAGCGTAATCTGGTGTTAGTGGCAAGTATCCAATATCAAACGTAAACTTGCTACATGGTGTTTAAATAATCCAAAGATAGTCCAATCATCTAGATAAACTTCCAAGAACTTGTATTCTTTGAACGCAACCACTGTGATGCGCGAGAATATAGCTGGTGCATTCTTCAGTTCAAAGGGCATAACGGTGTATTGAAAGTGGCCCCATTCTTTTGCGAAGGTTGTTTTGCTCCTATCTACTGGGGCGATCTTGATCTGATGGTACCTTGAGAAGCCATTTGTGAATGAGTAAGCTTCCTGACCACCAACATTCTCCAATACTTCATCTGTGAATGGTGTCGAGAATGGATCATGTACACAAGTGTCGTTAAGCTTCCTGAGGTCCATGCATATTCTTATATCGCCTTTTTGTTTTTTCTCCTGCACTACCATAGGACTGACCCAGTTAGATTCTTCTGCTGGTTCAATAATTCTGGCTGTGAGCATTTTCTATAATTCATCACAGACTTTTTCCTTATACTTTGGATTCAAACGGTAAGGCCGCTGCTTCACTAGCTTCGTGTCCAGTTTCAAAGTGATCTTTATCATCCCTAAGTCGCCAATGATCCCTTTTAAGTCCATAATTTTTGGTCAGGAGGAAGTCTTGGTATTCACGGAGTAACTCAGCAACTCTATCTACGATAGCATCATCCCAATAGTCCCCAAGCATTGCATACTTTAGCTCCACTTCTGTGCCAATGTTTACCTGCTTTGTTTTTAGTAGCGTGGTGATGTCAGGATCCTCAATTGATGGTCCTTGAACCTCATGACAGCCCTCTATTTCTAGGATATTAATATTTCATGGGTCCTCATTATCCTTTTCCACCTACACGTTATAGCACTCTAGGGTGCTGCTTAATTGTGTCGCCCATACTAGCTGAAGTACTTCCATTAGCTCTTGTGGTAATTAGAAGATGGCGGCTTTTACTGATTGCAACACATCGTCAATAGTATCCAATGAATGGTCTTCAAATGTTAATGTTCACAAAAATCTCTCACGCAAGACATCCCATTCTCCCATACCATGTCGGATCTCTATTTTAGTATACCAGTTCATGGGTATGACATCTAGGGTATGGTAGAATAAATGTACCCATTCAGGCTGTGGCTCTTCCTCATAGACCTTGGTCCATTTCGCGAGGTGCATGAGTGGGTCATCTCATCTATCATATTTGTCTACTAGTCGTATTTGTAGTTTCCCAAATTGTAGGCACATCATCCTTCTACATCTGTGCCAGTCCTCAAAATTTCCTTGATGTGTACCCCACCATCGTGTGGTGTTGCATGCAGTGCCCACTTCAACGCATCGAACCGCTACTATTCTAGTACTACACTTTCAAATTTGATCAAAAATTCATCCACCACTGACAATCCATCATATGTCAGCAACTCCCTTGCCTCTATTGTCACACAAGGCAATGATGTAATTAAGTGTTGTTACTTCATGCAACCGATTCTGCCATCGCTCTATTTCTTCGTTTGAATCCAAAGTGCAGGAGATTTTTCACTCCCACGAGATTCTCCCATCTGCAGTCCGATTCACCCAATCATGGTCTCGCACTGTTTTCTTGTAAATACAATCAAGATCATCATCACTATCATCGTTACGCACTGGTTCAATGTAGCATGCTCCTTTGGCTAGATCCAAAGGTACTACTATGCGTAGTGATTTTTTCTCGAAGATCATTTTGCGCTTCTTCATATTTATGACTCCATTCATATTGGTGGTCCAATATATCCCTAGTAGCGCGAGATAAGGGTTACTATCATCGACAATCTCTATTACCTCAAAATATGCCTGTGTGCTCACACCCTCAATATCTACTTTTACCCCTTGCAATCTCCCCATGGGAAAAATATTTTGTTGATTTTCCATTCGTAATTGAATAGGGGACCATTGTAACAGGTGTCTGCCCATGCGTTCCCATGTTTTCTTTGGTAATACATTCACGTCTGAACCTAGATCTAGGATTACCTGATCCATTTCATATTCACCAATTTGCGTAGTCAAACTCATTTCCCTTCCAGTGCATAATGCATGCTTCCCCAGTTTTGGATCATGCGCGGTTCTCCTAACCCCGTGCACCTAGTGATCAGTTCTTGTAGTCCCTTAATTACTTTGCTATCGCGTATCAGTTTCATGCATGTCTCTAGAAAGGTAGTGAGCATTAAAGGATCCATTCCTGGTTCTAGTTGATCCTTACTACCTGAAGTGGAGGCCTCCGTGAAGCTCTTCTTAGCTTCCATGAATGTATCCTTTGCACGTTCTAAGTCAAACTCAAGTTCCTTTATAGGAGCCTTATGAACCTATGTGCTTTCTTCTAGCTGCTTCCCCTTATCATCTCCCATGGTCATACTGCTTCTGAGCATCATGCTTACATTCGAGTCTTCTTCGAACTGCTCATACCTCATCATTTGTATATTTTGAGTCAGAGGGGGATGGACTACCCCTTTATCATGCATCCTTGTGGTCAACGAAGGACATTCTTCTGTCTCATGATCAAACTAAGCACAATACAAACATGATATCATTGTTAGTTTGGTACAATCACGGGCATAGTGCCCTAGCCCTCTGCAATTGTAACAAATTAGTTGTTTGTGACCCCTTCCTAGTCCCATTCCACCTCATCCTCAACCATGCCCTTGAAATCCAACGCGTGCTATCCCTACATTTGGGTCGAGGGCTCACGTTTCAATCTACACCATATAGGAAAGGGTCTGATCCATCATCAGGTCATAATTGTGGCAAATGCATTCATCGTGGCATACCGACTTGCAGAAATTACAAAATAATTGCCGGAATGCTTGCGTATACTTACGCAATGAATGATAATTATCCATAGTGTGTTTCCCTCCTATCTGATAGATTTTGCACCATAAATCAAGTGCTTTGCTCAGCCCTGCTTATGCCTCCGGTCTCAACAACATCGGCCCTCCTCCTGCCAAGTAGTTCGTGAACACTGGACAATGATATTTGTCATGGCTCTGGCCTTTGCATTTTATACACCATACTTTCTCATGCACCTCTAGCTGAGGTGCCCTATCCTATTTCAAACTCTGCATTTCCAGACAAGGATTCTGTAGTTGGGCATGGATTTGTTGGACTCCCAACCTAAGGTCTTGTATAGAGGTCTCATGTAATCTCATTTTCATTTCCAATGCTTCGACCTGGGTGGAAAGTTTCTACTATGACAGCGCCATCCTCAAGTGCAGTGTCAGAGATGCTACAAACCATGCACGATGCTCTCCATCTGTCAACGTCATATTGGCTTTGTGAATCATACTCTTCAGCCATTTATCCAGATCCTAGTGGGTCTCACCTGAGAGCATCACGATCTCTTTGAACCCAATGATTGATTGTGTTTCTAACTTTGGCCTACTAAATTCCCTATTTAGCTTGCCTGGATTTCTGCAATTCTTGCGTTTGGGTGGTCATTAGAATGCTTGATATACCATGTTAATGCGCAATCCTACAATGCGCTTACCAGCGTGGCTTTCTTAATATTGTCATCCATGACACCTTATGCTTCCCATACCACTCTTACCATGAACTAGAATTGGTTCAGATCTTCATTCCCTACTCCTCTGAATACTGGTAGTTTGATCACGCTCGCCATACTGAACTGTGAGGTGGCGGAGGTGGGGTGGGTGGAGATGGAGGTGAGGGGGGTGAAACGGGTGGCGGTGTAGGTGGAGGTGGTAAATGCGGAATTCGTTTCCTTATGAAACTGACCATGCTTCTCGAAGAAACCTTTGTGAGCTCTTCCTCACTCTCCCGCGAGGGTGAAATTAAGGGATTGTCTTCTAATTCTTCACTACTTCTACTTTTCTAGATCTTCCCACTCCGCATAGTCCCAAACATTAATTTATTCGCATAACCCACTTTTCACACAATAGCATCTTAATCCAAATGTCCAAAGATTTAATATACTTACCTCGTGGTCCCTTGAGAAAACGTCGTTTTGCCTCACTGTAGCTAATGGCCATGTCTACCACAAACTCAATGATAAATTCTCCTATTATCGGGTCAAGCCAATGGTCGAAAACTCGTGAAATCTTATCTTCTAACGCTTCTAGTCTACGCACTAATTCCAGAGTCCACACTATTGGTTTGTCGAGCCTACACCTTCCCTGGCTGTCTACTAACTTCATGATCCACTCATACAGCTTAGAAGGAAAGGATGTAAAGAAAATTTTGTGGATTTCCGTATACAAGTGGCACTCCAACCACTATTCCTTAGATACTTGCAGAGTTCTGTTTTCTTGTGTCGTGAACTTGTGAATCTTCTTGTCCAACCACTCTTCAATTTATTTCTTTATTGGGTTCTAGTAGCATGACATCAGACATCCCTTATGTAGATCCCAGTCCCAGCAATGGAACCATATGTTGGCTTGTTGGGGCCTGACCCAAGTTCAGAGGTGATTTAGCCAAACAAATCCTAAAACTACCGGCTCTTTCGGCAAAAGTACGTGGTGCGCAGACTAAGGTCTCACTTGAGGTAGTATGGGAGGGTGCTGGAGCAAGGCTTCCACACCCTAGGGATGTCTTGATGATTTGTGGGATGTTTGCGGTTCGACCATTTGCACACGCTGCTTCACACAGCTATCCATCCCTTGCAACCCTAAAGCTACCTTTGTGCAGCTCTATCTTCTACAACGTGAAGAAAGTATTACACTGATTCCTTATACTTACTGCAATATTACTATAGTACTTAACTTATTTGTGTGAGCCCAATATTCTTTATTTATCATTCAACATTCATATAAGTGCACGCAATCATCAAAACAGTATAAATGCATAAAAGTATGAGGAAACCCAGATACACAGTATTTAGAATCAACCTTATCCTTATTAAGTCTTCCTTCAATTACAATCTCAACTCCACCCTACGTACTCAGCTGCAGGGGTCTGCGTACTCAACTATGGACTCTACCAAGCCTCTGCGCACTCAGCTGTAGAGCCTCTTCCTACTACTATGACCCAATACACTTTGAATCCGACTCTAAGCTCAAACCATTCCTATTCTTTTCTCTAATTCACTATCTTCACAAGTTAGAGCCTCACTCTATTTATACACTACCATGGTCCATGGACCATGGGTAAACTAACATGACTTTACATTACATTACAATATTTTAGGGCAGACAACCCTATGACTCATCCTATACTTTGTACTCCGTGCCCAGAATTTGCGGAGTCTTACAAAACCTTTGACCAAAACTTGGGCTTTGAGCCGCAAAAGAATTGTTGTGGGTGGATTCCATGCCCAACAAGTTTTTTGAGGGTATACATGGGTCTTGTGAAGAAAAATTGTGTATGTACATAGGTATGATGAAGAGAAATCGGGTATAGTTTCCACACCATGATATTATGAATACTAGGCGTCTTTACCATGGTATTGGCCCATAGTAATGAGCATGACAATGGATATTTTATCCCATCAAAGAATACGTTCGATATAATTATGGTATTGGCTAAGGCTTATACTATATAAGGAGATGGAGATCAAGTGTGAAGTGTGTGCATATGATGGATATTGATGAATGACTTGATCTAAGATAGTAGTACAGTAGGGAGCGTGGAGATGGATCTAATCTAATATATATGAAATGACCACATATTGAACAATTTGTTTTATGGTTTGATAGATCTGTGATGATAATATTATGGTGTTTGTCTATAATAATTTGCATGTCATGATTTGGGTTTGATAGATGTTGTGCTGTAGCGAAGGTATTTCTAAGTGATTACAGATCTGTACACGAGTTTTACACTGAGAAGTCATGCACATACATGGATCCTCTACTAGGTAGTCGCACATATATTCTACAGTCTGGACAGATCTGTACACAGGTGTGGTGAATGATAACTGCGTACATATGCGGGTGTTATTTATAAAAGCCACGTAAAATGCTAGGGTTTCGAAGAATGAATTGTTAATTATGGTTGATCAGTTCAAATATATTTGTCATTGTATGTTAGTGATGTCTCTCTCATAATGATATGTGTTTGAAAATACTAGTTGGGTTGAACTGATTATGGAATGAAATCTTAACGAAGTGGTGATGCTATTCTATAATGATCTGTGTTTGGTTCTGTGATCTGGGATGGGTTTAGTATGTGGTACAATGATTTTTTTTGTGTGTCAATGATTTCGATTCTGATTTGGGTATCAATATTTTTGAGATCTAGATCAGGATATTCTTCAAGAGAAGCACGTACATACATGGGTATGACTTATAGCAATTATGACATATGGTTGATCAAGGTTTTTGCAGTAACAACGACTAGATTTTGTGATGGGTTTGATTCAGTTGTAAGCAATGGTAGAAATTCAGTGATATGGTTCGTTCAATGATTAACTAATTTGACACAATGATTGGTTTCCATTTTTACTTAGTATTTTTCTTAAATTATGGCAGTGGGTCCTCTGAAAATATGATGAAAAGGGGCCTACAGGTTTGATGTTTTGGATTAGGTGGATCTAGTATAAAATATTATGAAACATGGTACATAAAGATGCCGAGGGTTGGAGCGTTTAGTGAGGAAGTTGAAGCTTCCTTCCAATGGTATCCAGTGAATCTGATTAGGGGGTTGGAGCTCCCTTCTAGTGGGTGTTGATAAATGAGATCAGGGAGTTAGATCTCCCTTCCAGTGGGTGCTAGATAATGGGAAAAGTTTGTAGCCTTCTGTAAGTGGGTACCTGCATACTGCTATGATTTTGCGTAAATACAAGATTCTAAGATGTTTTCCTTTATAATAAAATATGAATATACAGATGACGACATCGTTGGTTTTCTCCCACATTGGGTTCCCACTTAAAAATCTCGGTATCTTCATGTGTTGATGTGTTTCTTATGTGTGATGGGTTATTCTATTGTTACTTCTCATGGTTATTGTTCAACTAAATGATAATGAAGTAATGACATACTAGTTGAAGTAGAACGAATGATAAAATATATGAAAATATAGCTAACTAGATATACGTTGTTTTCCTTCATCATAATCACCCCCCCCCCCCCCCCCAAGTATTTCTCCCAAAAATTGGTATGCAGGTCAATTTAGTTAAAGTTGAACCTCTTGGAATGGATCAAGGATGATGGGAAAGAATAAGATAGATTGAAGGAAGGAGTCATAAAATTGTGGTAGTGACATTTTATATCAGATGTAGTGATAGTTACAAATGTGAACAAATATTCAATTTTTGGAGCACCTCACTTTCTATTTATTAAGAATGATAAACATGATAACAAAGAACTATTAGGTATGGCTGTTTGTTCTAATTATGGTCCATTTCATTGTCTATGTAATAATGATGATTATGGTAGTGTTTTCATGGAAATGGTGTACCAAAAGACATCTCCTTAGTAGTTGATTATTCCTTGCAAAGGATCATAGTCAAAATTGGTGTTGTTAGTGGACAAAATTAAAGAAACATAAAATTGTAAATAGTGGAAACAATGCATACATAAACATAAACTAAAAAAATAGGTAAATACACAAACAATCCTCAAATGGAGAAAACAAATCAATAATATAATGGAAAAATATTCCTTTATTGACTGTTGGTAGTAGAGGTTGAGTATAATAGATGAATCTTAGACACTTGAAGAGAATTCTTTGAGCTATGGTGCCCACAATTCCTCAACAACAGGGTTTCTTTTCCTCAATCTCTCTGCAAGTTTCTCCTCTCTCTCAAAGGAGTATGAAGACTCTCCAATGATGGATTCCTCTTCTCTCATTAGGATGGTGTATTTATTAAAATAAATAAGGCCAACCTACTATTTCTCTTCCCTTCTTTGGATTCAACAATGTAATGGTGGTTTGCTTTGATAGAAAATTTTCCAACATAACGATGTCTCATATTTTTGCTCTCCAATGGCCCATTTATATAGAATCTTTCTAAATCCATATTCCCCCTCTTCGTTCATGCATGATAATGACACGTTAGTAGCACAAGATGATTCCATTGAGGGTTGCATATCTTCATGGTGACATGAATTTGGCTATACTAGACTGACCTCATGTTGAATCGGCCCCAATTTTGTGGAGTAGTGCTGAATTGCTGAGTCATCCTTTTCTGCAACTGCACAACTTTCAAAGGATAATCTGCGTGCATGCATTTATCAAAGAAATAGCCACACGACATAATTTTTTTTACTTTATAAAATTTGGACCTTATGATAAATTTTGTTTTTTAAACTTCATGATGTATTTAACTAGAAAATGTTCACTTGTGCATTATGTTGGACATATTTTAGTGTCTTTTGGATTGTGATAACATGTATACGATTTTATGGTGTTAATAATTGTCCCCAGATGTATGAGGTTAGGAGGAACCATATATCCAAAATGCATCATATTTTCTTTTTTGATGGAGAGTCTGATTAACTTTTCGAGAGAGAAAGGATAACTTATTGTTGAGATGAGTAGAGAAAAACCCCTTGAATGAGTATAAATGGTAACCATGCTCTGGTGAAAACCTATAGAATAAAATAAAAATGTGTCTATATGAGGCAAGCATGTCCCATACTTATTATGATGACTAATCATAATTGATTATAATCAAACAAAGAATGTTTTTTTCTAGTCAACATTGTGCTATTTGATGTGACAATAGCTGATGGTGATAACTAGTGACGTCCTCAAGGGTGCTTCTTGGTCAAATATACTTAATATGGTTCCCCTATGCATAAAAAGGGTGAAGCACTATTGATTGGGGTGTTGCAATATCCATATTTCTTTGACCTTTGGTACCTCCCCCATAACATGGTGTAAGCAATGTTGGATGTGGCGCTTAGTGATGTGGGGGTCTTCGACTAAATGAAAGAACTACAATGGTAACTAAATATGAAACCACCTTGACACAAAATCTTGTGTTGGTATCGAATTTCAAGGGGACCAATGACATCAATGGGAACTAATGAATCCCATTCTGCCACCCGAGGATATCCCTATGAGGGGGGAATATCCAAGGTAATGCCCCTATCCTGGAATACAAATGTTGAAATAGATAGGAGGGGAGCATTAACTACTCGACATGCTGAGTCAGGGAATAAATATGAGATGTTAATAGACCGGAATAACTTGGGTCAAATAATCCATGATTGTGAGAGCTGATGATATGAGTGGATATGGAAAACTAGCCTGAGGTTGGAGCTTGTTGTGAAAATGGCAACGAAAAAAACATGTTTACTGATGGTGATGGTCCTAGAGTCAGTAGGATTTCTAGGGTGGATGTAAGTATATTCTGATAGGTGAAAAAATGGAAACTGATTGTTGGTGTGGTGTAAGATCCGACCAACGGTGACTAGAAACTGCCACTAGATAAAAGACATGAATAGAAACAAATGTGGGTGGGAGCCCATTTCCTAAAAAATATTTGTACACTTTCCAAAAGAATACGAGGGTGATTTGGATGTACAACTATGATGACAGGTGCCCCATAATGATGGTGATGTTGTATGGAGGTATGGTGTTCTTTTTAGGGTGGGGTCCCCATTGGTTGGTCTTCATGCTGGGTTGATGAGTGGGATGAAGTGACAAAAATGGGCTATGCAATATGGGTGAATGATAGGCCAAATGTAGAACGTGGAGGTGCATCTGTCTAGATCCATCGTAAAGTACTAGAGATGGACCAAGATGTGGTGTGTATGTTTAATGAGTGTAGCATAATGAGGTTGAACATCAACGCATGTAAGTGGGATGGTTATCAGGCCGGAGTAAGTGGTCATGGTTCCGTTAGTGAAGAGGGGTCCACAAAAATGAAGTGAGACATAAGGGGTGGGGGATTCTATCGATCAATGAAAATGTTTATCATATACAAAGGTTAGATGGTGATAAACATGGTCGAGATAAGGGATCTTACTGTGCAATTTGGAGAAATTATGTTAGGATATGCAAAGATTAGGAGGAAGCCTATCATGCTAAGTGGAGAATAATACTTGTTCTTTTATTTTCATGTTGGGGTGTTGGTCGAAGTGGATCGTGCGAAATGTTCTTGCAATGGAAAAAACCAATACCCCAAGTGAAAGTATTATTTAAAACATACATATAATCTGTAAATGATTGAAAGCTATGAATTAAAGAACTAGAGGAGTACCTGACATGAATTTTTGTGTGTGTGACAGGCCCAAAAATGAGGTTTTTTATTTACTGGAATGGATTGTTCCATGATGAAGATGGTGTGGTACTGATCCTTGCATCTCTTCCATTGTTTTAAATGGATATCCCAGGATTCTCTAATGGACCCCAAAGTATGGCAAAAAAGGCAATAGATAGGGCTAAGGGGGCCAAATATCACTTATTTTCACTGCTGACATGTAGATGTCAGAGCGAGTTCCTAGAGCTTTTC
Source organism: Pinus taeda (assembly GCA_000404065.3). Taxonomy (NCBI): domain Eukaryota; kingdom Viridiplantae; phylum Streptophyta; class Pinopsida; order Pinales; family Pinaceae; genus Pinus; species Pinus taeda. The sequence goes on along the minus strand of APFE030118736.1, from coordinate 14,786 downwards.
TTACCATTACAATCAGCCAGAGAACGTGGGATGCACATGGGGAGAGCCAGGTAAGATCTTGTACCTTACTCTTCATCAATTTGGTAGTTTTAAGGTAGGCAGGCTATACAGGAGTCCTCTGTATGGCCTATTAGGGTTGATTTCTCTTGGCCGCATGGTTTTATATTATTTTGGTCCTGATTTGGATTAATGATGGTGATGGGAGATGTAGTGAAAGGGGACCTGATTTTTTGCTAGTTGTTGTTTCTCCTCAAACACACATAAGACATCTAGGGGTCCATTTTCCCCTGGGGGGGGGATGGGTTATATGGACTCGGTATCTGAGTCTAGTAGATAAGGGTTTTCATTAATGAATCAATGTACAAAAGTCAATGATTTGTAGAATCTGGGAAGGTGGGAGAACCTTCTCTTCTGATGGTTTCCTACGCAAATAGCACATGTATAGTGTCGACGTCTAGTATTTCTTCTCTGAGAAACATAGGTGACTGGGTGGTTTTGATAAAGTGTCCATAATTATGGGTAAAGGTTTACCAGGTGAGTACGGTCATTGCCTAGAGCACATGGTAATGTGGAGGAGGGGGTTGGTTGTTAACATTTCCTTCATGCATTGCAGGAAGGTTTTTGAGAGAATGAAGCTGGTTCTTCTTGAATGTAGAAGATGTTCTTGAATCCATCATCCACTTGAGGTTTGGATGGTGTTATTGGCTCATTAATGTTGGCTTGAATGAGTGTGCTTAATGTTCCTCATTATTGAGGGATATGAGGAAAACGATGAGTGTAGTGCCCATGTTTTTCGCATATAGCGCATGCATGATTGGTTTGTAACTCTTTATTATGTATAGGGACAAATTTTTCTCCTTTTGGTGGATCTTAGGTTACCAATTTTTTGGAGGCATGCATGAAGGTTTCCAACTCATCTAACTTAGGGCATATGTGGGTTGGGTGCCCAAATTCTTTACATAAAGAATAGGGTTGTAGGGCCCTGGAGTAGTTTGAGGGTTCTCCTCTTTTACCATTTTGTTTAGCCTTATTGTTGGCCTCAATTGGTGTCTGTGCAAGAAAATTTCAAGTAGGGACAGTTTCTTGAGATGGAGGTACAGGGGTGCTATCTACAAAAATATGCCTTGGATCAGTGAACATGGTCATTGGGACTAGATACCAGATCGATATCGTGAGAGACCTATTTGGTAATATAAGGGTTTCCATGACTTGGATCAGTGAAGATGGTCATATCATAGTAACTCTTCACCACATATTTACCTTAGTGGACAGCTGAACTTGGCTAAGTTTGAGAGGAGGATGTTACATATTGGTATCAGAGCATGGTTCAACCTTTGGATTAGATGGGTGACATGTCGTTGTCATGCATGCATGTAGGTTGTATATGTTCTTGTTATGTATGCATGGTGATGCGTATTTTTGCAACTATTTCGTCAAGTAAAAGTTTATTTGGATGTATTTTTCATGTAAACATGTCAGGTGTCTATGCATTTGTTATGCATATTAGTGTCTATATGGTTGTTATACATGTATTGTTATAATTAGGATTGTCGTGCATGATGTCATGGTATGCAATTGGCTTTGTCATGCATGTTGTTGGTATATTGATATGGTTATGTGTATATACATGTATCATGCTAATATGGATTGATCTTGCAAACGAGATAACCTCCCATGAACTTTGCTGAGGTACGTTTGATTATGTCTATATTTGGTTTGTCTGACATAGTATGTTTGCAGGAAGAAGATAAAATATGTCTAGAAAAATGGTGGACTACAATTCACATCACTCTCCCTATAGATTAGATGAAAAACATGGTGATGAGTACTCCCCTCATATAACAGATACATTGAGAAGTCTAAAGAAGAAATAAGGAGTTTATAATCAGATACTGACAGGAACATTTATCATAGGAAAGACCTGCTAGGGCACATGAGAAACAAGAAAAGGTAGATGTAGTGATTGCTCGTAGTTTATTAGATTTGCAGAGATAGGGACCACTTAGGATCAGTCATGGAAAGGAGGAAATGAAAAATGGGGCATATGGAAGCAGGTCTCGATCAAGACATAGCTTGGATAGAGAGGATAGAGTTATAGATGGAAGATTTATATATACACCTAGTCAAAGGGGCAATGATCATGGGTTTTATCCTAGCTCTAGTTTAGAGAGATAGTATGGTCATCATCGTCACCCTCCTTATAGGAGGAGCGAGAAGTAGTATTTTCCAAAAGAGTTTTAGAAAGAAAAGCCACCTACACTTGACAGAGAAATGAAGAAGTCATAGGATGCATAAGTGTTATTTCTTGCAATGAATAAATTTCTTAGATTGCATGATTATTTAGAGAACATGAAAGGTAGAATAACTACCTTCACTCTTATAGGTAAAGGGGACATTTTTTTGGAATACGTGAAGAATGTTAGAGGCATTTGAGAACATGATATGACTTGGAGGGAGTTTGAAAGTCTTTTCAAGAAGAACTATCTATCTAAAAGATACTATGATGAAAGGGAAAATGATCTAGGTGGCTCTAGGGACACACACAGGACAAAGAAGGTTGATGGAAGCTCGAAAATCAAAGTGATCAGAATGCTTTCAAACCAAGACCAAAGCTTATAGCTCGTCGTCATGTTCGCGGTGGTGTGAACGGTTCGTCAATCCAAGCTTGTATGAGGGAGAATGATCGAGTCAAAGTTTTGGTTGACTTTTGCTCACTAGGTAGGCTTAAGGAGGTAGCATTTTGGACAAAATTCGGCGACCAGATTTTGGCCAACCGAGGCCATATTACAAGCAAATTTGTGGCCTATTTAGTTTGACTCCTTTGGTCAAATTTTGAAATTTTCAAAAAGGCATTATTATGATTAAAAAATAATAATAATAGTAAAGGAGGTGATGGGCCACCACCCCCACCACCCCACACCTCACCATACACCATACATAAAATTGATGTGAGTCTGGTACGGATCAATCCCGCGTGGCCCACATGGGCCAACCCCCACTAGGCGACCCCATGTGCTGGCAACCAAACCACTAAATGCGGCCCATCAAACCATTAATGCACCAACAGTACACCAACCAAAATGTTATGTGCCCAAACATTAAATGCACCTGAAATGAATTGTGGAGGTAAGGGGTGGGCTCGCAAATGTGGACCCGACCCTCGAAACATGCGGTTTCTAAAACTGTAATGGATTAAAATGAGAGGGGTAGAGATTGACCACCCGATCCCTCCTCAACTAATGGCTAATATTACCATCACACCAAACGAATTATTTGATTAATCCACTTGAAAATGTATATTAACCTTCATTTCATCAGTGCACCTAGGAGGATGGAGGAACCAGGACTGGGCATACAAATTGAGGTGAATTTTTAATTAATTTTTAATGCAGGTGGAACCATGACTGCACGAAATTTCCAGGAGAGTGAAATTTTTGCAGTGTCCAAATTGGACAAACTTTATGTCAATCTTACACCTCTCGGTGACATGAACCCGTTGGCGCAATCAGTTTCCTAATCTGAGAAGCTGATTTTCAGAGGACCCAGAGGAGGGAATCTTTGAGGAATCTAAGGGGAATCTAAAAGATTCCTTAAGCTCTAGATTTTCATTTTCTCAGAATTCAAAAATTTGACAGTCGATTTTACACTATTCGACATCACAAATCTAATGGTTTGTCTAGACTTTCCATTCGCTCATTCTATTTTTCGGCCACTTTTCTAAGTGGAGTGCAGGTGTCAACATTCATGCGCAAGCAACCATTTCCAAGAGATTTGAAGCTGCGAGATGGATGGTTCGACCAACTTTAGCAGTTTTGACATCCTTTTCTTTAGATGGCCCCTTCATGTGATAATTAACTGTGTGATGTACTTGTTGTCATGATCATCATGTTTTGTTTGAGATCCCTTTGTTGTATGTTGATTGAATACTCATGTTGTTGTTATGTATGTTTTCTTTGATATCCCTTTTATGTCATGTTGGTGGGATGATCATCATGCATGAGTTTTGTGTCATACTGATAGGAGTCTTTTGACCAAGAGTTCTTATAATGGAACATCTCTTAGAGCCACTCCTACGTGAGTGTTGGGTAGCGGAGGCCCCACATAAGGGTTTTGGGGTAGAAAGCCCAAGAAGTAGGATTAAAATATTCTAAAAACTCCGAAGTATGAGGAGTGTGAAGTGTAATAGATTGAGTCAAAGGGTAGTCCACCTGAAAATAATAAAATGTAATATAAATAGAGTTGGCCCGCTCAGGGATCGCAGGCCAGGGAAGGGTATAAATAGAGTGCAGCTCTATGAGGGAAAGGCAGTTCTTTTGGAGAGATGAAATATAATGGGTTCGTAAAGAAGATAGTCTGAAAGCATCTGTAAGTCCGAGTCGAGGATTGGGTAGTAGGTAGAGGCTCTGCAGTTATGTTAGCAGAGGCCTGGAAAGTTCGCGGCTGTGTACGTAGACCCCTGTAGCTGAGTGCACAGGGTAGATCTGGATGTATTGGTGGAGAATAATAATAAAGATATGTTTTCTTCTGTAAATTCTGTGTTATCTCTCATCTGTCTTTATGGTTTACCTTTCTATATCTGGTTAATGCAAATGTCCTAAATATATGCTAATCTGGGTTCATTTTTTGCACGAATTGATTATGTTGGTTAAATGTTTGCTTAAATACCCTATTGAATAGCTCTAAATCATAAAAGTATAACAGCACAGTAATAAGAAAAATATAATGACTCTGGATCAGTGCGAGCACCGAAGAACGTGGAGTTGTAAACTAGTGCAAGAACCTCCCAGACCACACTAAGACATCCCTAGGGTGCAGAAACCTGGTTCTAGCACCCCCTCCTACTACCTCGGGTGAGACTTCAGTCTACGCTCTGCGAGCTGTTGTCGAAAGGGCTGGTAGCTGCCGGATTTGTTTGGCTAAATAACTCTTCCAAACCTGGGTTAGGCCCATACAAGCCAACAAATGGTTCCATTGCCAGGACTGGGATCTGCCTAAGGGGTGTTTAGGTGTGGGACGTGGGGACCCTATAGAGAAATAACTTTGAAAATTCAAGAGGATTAGGGACAGTAATAGATCAAGGGTAATGATGGTGAGCACAATTCAGTTATCGGTATTTAAGGGAGCTCGAGGTGAAGACTTGGAACAATTTTGGTTTGTACTAACATCAATATGGAACACGCAGCAAGTTGCGGATGATAACATCAAGAAAGCCATCTTAATTAGCACACTATAGAACCAAGAGCTAACATGGTATATGAAGTATTCAAGAATTAAGCCAATAGCAAGGATAGTAGACATACATATGGAATTGAAAAAGAAGTTTAGCTGGCTAAAGACAGAAGAGTAGTCGATTGTAGGATTCATGATGATGCCTGGCAAGACCACGTGGGATCTGGATCAAAGATTGGAAAGCACCATTCACGAGGCCAACATGACCCTGATGGATGCACAACATTGTGTTTGGTTCATCATGTCATTAACGTTATATCTAAAGTTGGCTTTGTCACAATAGAAGATCTCAAATGAAGCGGAAGCGCTGGAAGCAGCAATGCGACTGCACGAAACCCCGGTACAGGACCCAGGGTTGGGAGTTCAGCAAATCCAAGCACAGGTCCAAAATTTATGTTTGGAGATACATAAGTTAAAGCAAGATAAGACGTCGCGTTATGAAATCCAGGAGGAAGTATGGTGTGTAAAATGCAGGGGCCAAGGACACAACAAAGATCATTGTCCGATCTCGGTGAATTTTGTGGTCACAGGGGGATTGACACCATTGCGACTAGAAGCATAGATAGGTCGAGCACGACCACCCCACTCTGGTAAATAATCTGTCAGGTAGGAGGAAAGCACAACATGGATAACTTTCATCTATTGCCAAAATACAACCAGACCCCCCAGTAGCTCTTTTGTAACTTTTGTATATCGGTGGGTCATGAAGAAAGCGATTGTCGTAGCTATCGAATGTTGATGAACTAGACACCAGCCTATAGAATGCAGACTAAGGTGAGAGGTCAGGATCTAGCCATGGCATTTGTGCGTGGTGGGTTCCCAGGACGTGGTCATGGATAGGGCAGAATGGGACCAGGAAGGGGTCGCAGCCAGCTAATCTGTTACAACTGTGGAGGACCAGGACATTACCTGCGTGATTGTACAAATCCAACCCGAGTATCATGTCCTTATTGTGAACAATTCGATCATGAGCTGTTAGATTTCCCCATGCTGATAACACAAATCCACAAAAAGAAGGTAGTGCCTCCTACAACAATGCAAAACATGCAGATGATGAGATCCAAACCCCATGACAACGAACCTACGGACAACTTGATATTGCAACGTGGCACAGCCATAGGAGAAGTCGATAGGAAGACTAATATGGAAGCTAAGGAAAGCTTCACAAATGTCTCTACTTGAGGTAGTAGGGATCGACCTGAGCCAACTAGGGATCCCTTGATGATGAATACCTTCTTAGAGACATGCATAAAAATGTTTCGCGACAACTAGGTAGTTAGAGGGTTACATAAAGTACTTAATAGATGCGTAGGTTGGGGTGAACCTCACGCAGTCTAGAAAATAGGAAGACACACATCATGGACGGGTCGAGAAACGCGGCTAACGACACAGATTGGTGACTACAAGATGGATCAGGTCGTTCTAGACCTAGGTTCTGATGCAAAAGTATTACCTAAATAGACTTGGTAGCACATGGGTAAGTTTACACTATAATGGTCTCCTATCCAATTGTGGATGGCCAACCAACAAAAGACCTTGCCTATGGGATGGCTGCAAGGCATTATAGTAGATATTGATGGCGTAAGTACCCAAACGGATTTCAAAGTTATAGAAATCATGGATGAAACTAGTTTGTACCCTGCATTGCTAGGGATAGACTGGACCATTGATATGAATGAAGTTATTAACCTCAAACAAAGGAAGATAATATTCAAGAAGAAGTCACTCCAGGTCGTTGTTCCGCTGGATGCAATAGACGGACCGTGCTACATAGAATCGATGTGTAGCGAAGAGAGGGGCGATGTGTTGGATAGTATCTACAAAATTGCTGCATAGGAGGAGTGGAGATTCTCGCAGGGCTATGCCAATGATTTAGATGAGGAGGACGAGCATTGGTGCAACCGGGTGAGCGAGGCTACCACGTTGCACTGTGATATGATGACGAAATCTTTGTATTGTGTTAAATTTTAGAACCATGAACTGCCGATATATGACAGCCTGAAAGTAGTAGAGGACTTCCTGGTTAAATTAGAAAGTGCGGTACCAGAGTACCAATGATTTGATGCACTCAAATGGGCATCGCGTGTGACACTGACGTGATGATGGGATACCCATGAAGGAACCTACGAAGATTGGAAAAGCTGTAGGTGCATGATGAAGATAAGATTTGGGAAGCCTGAGCTATGAATAATGCAGAAATACGATGGACAGGAAAATCCGTGCATACATCTGAGCAAATGGACCAAAGCTTATGGTATGGAGCCTCAACCAGAATGGGTGCACTTATTTTATCATACCTTGGATGCCATTCCAAGGAACTGCTATATGGAAATAGAGCTTCGGCATGGCACTGGCAAGTGGGATATTTTGTGTGAAGGATTTTTGTCGACATTTCTCTTTGAAGACCAATGGATGGATACTATGGATGACACATTATAGCTAGTAAAGGCCGACATGTTTAGAACAACACCCAAGCCAGAAGAAGTTGTGCCATCAGATTGGTCATGACAGTTGATCCAGGCCTTAGCATGTTACAATGTATAAGCATAAGATGATTAGGATGACCCACGTAACATCAATATACAGGAATCCAAAGGGAGTCCTGAGGTGCACAGCCCTAAGATAGAATATTCAGATATCATGGCACCACCGAAAACAGAGCAAGTGAATATTGGAAGAGAGGAAGAGCCGAAGTATGCTACACTTGGGGACTACTAGGACAACACTATGGTGGAAAAGGTCATCGAGCTGCTCCGAGAATATCAAGATTTATTCCCTACAAAAATGACGGAGCTGAAGGGGATTCTAGGAGACCTAGGGATGATGAAGATAACTTTGAATCCAGATGAAAAGCCAGTGAAGTAGTGACCCTATTGATTGAATCCAAAATACAAAGTGAAGGTCTGTGAAGAATTGGATAAGATGTTGGTAGTAGGAATTATTAAACCAGTCGAGTCTGATTGGGTGAGCCCTATGGTCGTATAGGAGAAGAAATTGAAGGGGGAGATCCGCATTTGCATGGATTTGTGAAAGCTCAATGATGATTGTGTTACTAGAGATGACCATCTAATTGCATTCACAAGTCGCAGGTTGTCCAAAGCAAAGAAGAATTACTCTACTGCTGAGCGAGACGGATTAGCGATGGTATACGTGCTCCAAAATTTCCATCACAATCTGTGCAGAGGACATTTTAAGATGTACACGGATCACTCGGCACTCAAGTACCTAGTGAATAAGCCTATGTTGGGGGGCGCATATGTCGATGGTTGTTGTTATTTCAAGAATATGATTTTGAGGTTGCTGTAAAGCCGAGACGTCTGAATGCAAGTCCGGATCATCTGTCCTGAATTGAGACCGGTAAAGAACCAACAAATCTAGAAGAGGGACTCCTGGACGCCCAGTTATATGTCATGCGTGTTGCAGATGGCAACTTTGAAGATATTATCCACCTTTTAACTATAGACATTGTTCCACAAGGGTATTCTATCCAACAAAAGAAGGATTTAGCAATACGTGCAAAAGATTTTACCGTAATTGCAGGTCACCTTTACAAGATGGGCAATGACAAAATATTGTGTCGATATGTACTGGAATTTGAGCGTGAATAGATCTTGGCTGAAGCACATGGAGGGGTTGCTGGCGGACATTATGCGGGCCGAGCCACAGCCTCGATGATTCTCCGCACTAGATTATGGTGGCCTACACTACATCAAGATTCAAAAGCATACTGTCAGGCCTGCAATGCATGTCAACGGATGGGCAAACCATCATGAAGGGATGAAATGCCACTTCAGCCACGGATAATGCTACAACCATTTGAGAAATGGGTGATCAACTTCGTCAGGTCTATTGAAGCATGAGGAAAGATGGGTGCACACTATATCATCACTGTGACAGAATATTTGACCTGATGGGATGAGGCATAGCTAGTTAAATATTGCACGGCTGCGACCATAGCCAAATTCTTGTTCGAGAATGTATTGACCAGGTTCAGCTGCCCCAAAATTCTCATGAGTGATATGGGAACACATTTTTTGAATCAAATGATCAGTGCACTCACTGAGGAATTCCAGATCTATCACCAACGGAGCACACCCTACCATCTGCAAGTGAATGGGATCGTTAAGGCATTCAACAAAATTCTGGAGACTGTGCTAACGAAGGTCTGCAATGAGTGAGGAAATGACTAGGATTTGTGCATTCTTGTCATGCTATGGGCACATAGAACTACATACAAGAAGTTGACAGGCCAGACACTGCTTTCGTTAGTTTATGGAAAGGAGGCTATTATGCCTGTGGAATATATTGTGCCTAGTTTGCGGATCGCAACAATCACAGGTATGGCAGACCGTGGGGCCCTGGATGAGCGACTCGCACAGCTATAAGAATTGCAGGAGGAATGATTTTTGGCTGGATCCCATCAGCAGGTACAGAAATAATGCGAGAAAGCATGGCGAAATTGCCATATGAAGGTGTGCACCTTCAAAGAGAATGATCTAGTATTACTTTATGAAAGTAAGTTCGAAAAATTCCCAGGAAAACTCTGCATGCATTGGTTGGGACCCTATGTCATTAAAGAAGTCACCGATGGGGGTGTGGTTTAGCTGGCTAAACTCAATGGAGACCCCTTCCTAGGAAGAGTGAATGGCAGTTGCCTCAAGTTCTACATGGGTGGGCCGACCGCTTGACTAGCCATTCAGAAGATAGTCTCACCACTCCACCCAGTTGCAAGAGAGCGTGGACAATAAAGCATCCTAGGGGATAGATGCATGAGTACTATCATACATATACATTTGACCATATGCAAGGGTCGCGGTTGCACGAGAAGGCTCACGTGGATGCGCTGATAAAAGGAATGATGACCGTTAGGTATGACAAGATGGTTGCATCACGGCAAAAGGGACAGGGCGGCAGGAAATTAAGAGAAATAGTACAAGCCAGATATGGAACGAATGGCCACAGATTCCACACGAGAAGGTTACATGAATAGGAATGAGCAACAATCACTGCATTTAAATGTCCCATGACTTATAAAGTACAGATAGGAGTCCACTGGGTGGCCTACATTTCAGAAACATAGATGGAGTTGTTCATTATCTATGCACAAGGTATGTGCCTGAAGGTAGTAATCTGGCCGATAGAGAGGCAGGACTCTCTAAGGAGTATGTGGGTGATAGCTATGGGGATCTCACAGGATACAACATCACCAGTAGGAGATGTGCCACAAAAGAGGGAACAAGAAGCAGAATTGGTCCGGTGGTTGTTGCCTCGCCTAGGGGCATGTCAGCTTACTACAACAAAACAACAAAAGGATGAATAGATGGCAACCACAGGTAGCTATGCAATTAATAAGTCATCTCTAATGTCAGTCTAAGATTGGGATCTTGTGAATAGTAGCCAGGGTCTTACAAAATTGCAACAGAAGCTGCGGTGGACGGTGCGAAGCGCAGGTATGAAGGTCGGAAGAAGTTGCGGTGGTACTAGGAGGCAACTCCTCTACTCATGCTAGATTCCTCAGAGGGGGTGTTCTGCGTTAACCGAGCAAAGCAAAATGAGCATCATCGGTTGCAGGATGGGATAGAAACACTGAAGCAAAAGATGGTTACAGCGTTGCAGGAGACAAGGAAGGAGTAGCAGGGTGACGAGCACTACTGAAAGGGATGCAAACCACAAAGCCAAGGCAAAGAGTCTAGCCATGCCGACAAGTGACTCGGGACGAATTGCAATGATTGTGTTGGGGGACTGTTGGGTAGCAGAGGTTCCGCATAAGAGTTTTGGGGCAGAAAGCCCAAGAAGTAAGATTAACATATTGTAAAAAATACGAAGTATGCAGAGCGTGAAGTGTAATAGATTCAGTCAAAGGGTAGTCCACCCGAAAATAATAAAAAGTAATGTAAATAGAGTCGGCCTGCGTAGGGATCATGGGTAAGGGAAGGGTATAAATAGACTGTGACTCTATGAGGGAAAGGCAGTTCTTTTGGAGAGATGAAATATAATCAGTTCATAAAGAAGATAGTCTGAAAGCATCTGTAAGTCCGAGTCAAGGGTTGGGTAGTAGGTAGAGGCTCTGTAGCTGTGTGCGCAAAGGCCTGGGAAGTCCACAGCTGTGTGCGTGGACCCCTGTAGCTGTGTGCATAGGGTAGATCTGGATGTATCGATGGAGAATAATAATAAAGATAGGTTTGCTTTTGTAAATTCTATGTTATCGCTCATCTATCTTTATGGTTTACCTTTCTATATCTGGTTATCAAAAATGTGCTAAATATATTCGAATCTGCGTTCATTTTGTGCATTAATCAATTATGTTGGTTAAATGTTTGCTTAAAGACTCGGTTGAATAGTTCTGAATCATAAAAGTAGAACAATGCAGTAATAAGAAAAATATAATCGCTCTGGATCGGTGCGAGCACCAAACAGCACAGAGCTATAAACCAGTGTGTGAATCTCCCAGACCACACTAAGACATCCCTAGGGTGCAGAAACCTGGTTCTAGCACCCCCTCCTGCTACCTCAGGTTAGACTTCAGTCCACGATTTGCGGGTTGTTGCCGAAAGGGCCGGTAGCTACGGGATTTGTTTGGCTAAATAACTCTTCCAAACCTGGGTCAAGCCCATACAAGCCAATAGTGAGGGAATTTTTCCTTGTATGACAATGACATCACCTCTTATGTACATAATCACTATTGACAACACTTAATGCAGCGGCCTACACTGACTTGACACCGAGGCCCAGAGACTTAGTCCCTCCTAAATGAACTCCGTTATCAACAGCTTATGTTTCCATGTGTTGATGATTGACATGTTCCTCTTCTTTACAACATGCAGATGTATTCATTTATGTTCCTTTAAAAATGCAACTTAACACATCACGAAAGTAAAAGGTCTTGGAAGGGTCCTTCATCACACCCAGACCTGGATCAAGTGGGATCAAAGCAATATTTGCATGGATGTGAATTGCAAGTGTGAAAAATGGAACGTGCAATGACAGAGGATGAAAAAGCAATGTACGAGACCATGCTCAAAATTTCCAAAAGAGTGGAAACAATCTATGAAACTCTACAAAAAGAGACAGAGAAAAAGGAGCGATTACAGCTTCAATTGCAAGCCATGGAAGAGGCCCTGGAAGAACTGATGGACAACAATGAAAACCTTCAAGCGGAGAATGTTGAATTGAAAATGCTTCTACATGAAGAGAAAGAAGAGAAACATAGCTTTCTACGACAGCTGCAAGCAAAGGATGAGGCCTTGGAAAAGCTATAGCATGACCCATGTAAGGTAAAAAGTAGTTCTTTGAATTGATGTATGTGTCTTGACGACGATTTCATTATTTTTGAAAATCATACCACAAGAATTGGCTTGAAACTATTATAGAAAATCGGGTATGAAGGAAAAGGCTTGGGCATTAATGGCCAAGGCATTATCAACCCCATCAAAGTGGAGGAATTAACCCATCATATAGGACTTGGGTATGTCAGAAAGGAATTTGGGGAATGCGGCGAGACAGCTAGTGAACCAACAACAACGGATGATGAGCAGCCCTCATCATTTCTTTCCAAATCAACAGAGGAGGTAAATGATGTTGATTTCCTTTCAGTTTCATCTTCACATAATATGATTTGTGTTGGAGATTTGGAGATCCCAATTACAAGGACAAACATGAGGCTCTTTACTAGGATGAGGCACGAGGAGGAAAAATAACTTGGTGTTAATAACCCAGTCATAACTCAACCATTGGAGGTTATGCAGAGACCTCATTTTGCAGGCTTGAGATACACCAAGGGAGGATGCTCGAAGGTGTCAGATTCTTTTGAGACATCGTCAAAAGTGTCAAGGAAAGAGAATGATGGGAACACATCCCCATCATCCCATGGCAGGGAAAGAGCTGAGCCAAGCTCTCATTGCCATACTTACACCAAAGACAGCAAGGAAAGGTATAACCACTCTCCACTAAGAAAGCATCAATTGTATGGTAAGCTTGACAAACGTAGTTTATTTCATCTAGAGGTACATTATTTGGGACATGTTCTCTCCAAGGAAGGCACAAGAGTGGATTTGGAAAAGGTAAGAACTATCATGGAATGGGTAGCTCCTAGAAATGTGGATGAGGTCAAATCATTCATGGGATTAGATGGTTAGTACAAGAGGTTCATCAAGAAATTTTCACAAATTTTCTATCTTATTACATAATATCAAAGGAAAGGAAAGAAATTTGAATGGAAAAAGGAATGTGCAACAATTTTTGAGTAGTTGAAGTAGTTTCTTGCAAATTCTCCAATTCTAAAGATTATAGATCTCAATAAAGTGTTTTTTCTGTGAAAAAATGCTTTCAAGAGAGGACTTGATGGGGTTTTCATGCAAGAAGGAGAAGTAGTATGCTATGAGTCGAGAAAATTAAATGAGAATGAGAATAACTACACGACACATGATATTTAATTGGAAATGATCATCCATGAAGTGAAGATGTGGAGGTATTATCTTCTTGGCAAGATAGTTTTTTTTTATGAGTGATCACAATGGGTTGAGATACTTTTTTTATCAATCGAGTCTGAATGACAGACAAGTTAGATGGTTGCCTATGATCAATGAGTTTGAATTTGAGATCAAGTACATCAAGGGTAAAGAGAACATGGGTCCACATTCTCTTAGTAGAAGTGTACAGGTAAATAAAATAGCATATATGAGTTCCTATGAGATTTATTTATAGGATCAAACCTTATAGGAATGACAACATGATGGCAGGTATTGGGAGCTTAGGCACAAGTTACAAAAGCAAGGTACAAGTGATTAGGAAGTGGACTATCATCTCACCGTAGATGGATTGGTCAGATTTAGTGACAAGATCTAGGTGCTAGACAACAGAGAACTCAAGAATATCATTTTGAGGTAATTTCGTGTTAAGCATATTCAGGTCACTCAGGATATCAAAAGACATTGAGTGATGTGAATAAGTTATATTACTTGATGAATTTGGAGAAAGAGGTGGAAGAGTTTGTCATAAGATGTTTGAATTGTCAAAGGGTGAGAGTAGAGTGTAAGCATCCAAGTGGATTACTACCACTGACTCTGATTCCAAAGTGGGAATGGGACGTCATTTCCATGGAATTCATCATAGGTATTTTGAGAACATTAGATAACATGATTATAACAATGTAAACTTTGAATCGGGAACTATAAACTCAAAACGAGAACTCTACCCAAGAAACCAAGAAAAAACATGAAAAACAGTGCTAAAAACGAAAAGTGTGTATACTAGAAGGATGGTTTTTTTTTAAGGGTCAATTTTGAACATGTTTTAAAAATAGCAGTGAGAACAAATTTTTTGTGCAAAAATTGTGCAAAAAACAGCCTGAAAATGAAAAGTGCTAATAATGGAACGATGGATTTTTTTTTAGGGTCAATTTTCAACATTTTAAAAAAATGCAAATAAAACCGAATTTTTATGTGCAGAAAACACCCTCCAAATAAAAATGTTGATGTTGGAATAACACTTTTTTTTTGGGTAAATTTTCAACATTTTGAAATAATGGTGTAAAAAATTTTGTTATGACTCCGAAAAAC